>PVHX01007954.1:0-87026 GCA_004024805.1 Geosciurus inauris
TGTTAGACACTCCTCAAACTCTGAATGGTCACTATTGTCACCATAGGTGCTGTACAATTGTAATTGGTGCTTGTGTAATGATGGGATGCATATGTCATGTCTACTACCACCACCTGTCCCCTCCCCCTATAAAAACCTGCTCAGCCATTGTTCCGGGCTCTCTGCACTGACCCGCTGCATTGATGAAGTCTGAGAAACCGAGCTTAAGCCCGAATAAAGGCTCTTTGCTTTTATATACATGCCTCGGTCTCCCTGGTGGTCTTTGGGGACTCCATGATCTGGGCATAACACCAATCATGACCTTTGAGAAACTTTTGAAAATGACCAACTAGGAGGTGAATTTAAGGGGCCCACATGGGGTTTGGGCAAGCAGCAAGTGATTGGCTGATTTGTGCAAAGTAACTATCTATAGTTCCTCCACCCTGACTCAGACAGCAGGAATGCCAGGTGTGTATTTTTAACCTCTTGTTTGGCTGCTCTGAGGGTGGTCTGAGAGTGGCTTCAGCCTTGAGCATTGTGTGTCTTTTCCTGGAACCCAAACTCAGGCCTACTAGTTTTTCCGGAGGGTCTGAAGCCTGTCATGGAGTTTATTTAACCTGAGTCTTTCAGTGGGATTGCAAATTAGTGGAAATTCTCATAACCTTCCCTAACTATTCCCAGACTAAAGGGTCCCATCTCCATATTCTATCATACCAAAACCATGAAATCAATGGATAGTTATAATACTTATAACTATACTTATAATACTTATAACTATCACTTAATCATTAACTTGTTTTTTTTCTGTCAACCCATTTAGGGCTGTGAAATAAAATACAGACGCTCAGTTAAATATGAATTTCAGGTAACGAATAATTTTTTCTTACTATGTGTTCCCAAATATTGCATAGGAAAGATGGATACCCAAACATTATTCTTTGTTCTTGTGAAATTCAAATCATTTGGTTATCTGTATTTTTATTTGCTCCATCTGGAGGCCCACTCCACCTAGAATATAAAGCCCATGCGGGCGGTAAACTTTGTCTATTTCTTAATGCACACTGAGAGCGTAGCATAGTGCCGGGCACATAGTAGGAAGCTGTTCTGAAAGAAGGAGCGAAGGATTATGCCAATTAATTTGAGTAAAAGGAGGAATGAGAACACCTCCGCGGGCGGCGAGAGGGAACCCGACCCAAGGTGGGAATATTGCTTTGCACTACTGCCGCCTGGCGGGACCGCTGACGTGGTGAGGTCACGGGCTGCGGCGGCACTGGTGACGTCATCACGCTCGCGCACTCAGCCGCTCTTGGGCTTTAGTGGCGCCGGCACCTTTTGGGTTGTTGTGGTGAGTGCGAGTTTTCTGGTGAGTGCGAGCTTTCCAGTGACTCCGAGCCAGCAGCGGCCGCCGGCTGAGACGTCGGGCTCCGGCAGTGGCCCCTGAGTCCCACGTTCCTTGTCGTTGGCTGTCAGCAGCAGGCCTGGCCGCTCCCGCGCGGGGAGAACATCTCCTCAGGGCCATGTCCAGGCCAAGCAGCGTCTCCCCGCGGCCGCCGGCTCCGGGCGGCGGCGGCGGCGGGACCGGTGGCGGAGGGGGAGGCCCCGCTCCGTGTGGCCCTGGGGGCGGCGGCCGGGCCAAGGGCCTGAAGGACATTCGTATCGACGAGGAGGTGAAGATCGCAGTCAATATCGCCCTGGAGCGCTTCAGATACGGGGACCAGAGAGGTGCGGTTCCGGACAGGGACCCCGCGGGCTGACGGCCCTTCGCCCCCGGCCCGCAAACCGGACCCCCTAAGTGATGGGGCTGCCCCAGAACAGGAGGGGAGACCTGGGCCGCCTACCTGGCAGCCTGCAGAGGCTCAGTCCAGGTTGGAGCGCGGTGGTGGCCCTGCGGTTGGAAGTGAAGAACCGCAGGCTGCCGTGCGGGTCCGCTGGGTTAATGCCCGGCACTTGCCTGGCATCAGAAGGCGGGAAGGTCAAGTTGCTCCCAAGCGGGGAGCTTTCCTTTTCCCCGGACTTTCAGCACCCTTGGGCAGCTAAGGCAGCGTTTTTTTGGGTATTGGTAAGCCCCTACCCTTAAACGTTATTTAAAAGCAGACTTATCCTTAACCATTTAACATTTAAGCTACAGAAATAGAAGAAGGAAGTCAAACAGATAAGTAAATGCACTGGCAAAATGTTTAAATCTTAGTAACATCATGCCAAACACTTAGGCAAAGTAAAGTTGTCTTGGCCTACGAAGCTATTCCACACCTTAGAAGACTGTCTTGGTTCATATAATTCAGCTCACCTGTGGTGTCTGTATAGTAAATTGAATGCTCGTTCCGCTGTGCAGACTTAAATAGGAGACTCTTTACAGTCGAAGGTTTCCGTCCAAATTGAGTGACCTGGAAGACTGATTTTGAATTTATATTAAACAGACGTAAAGTATAAGCAATATCTAACAAATCCAGTACAAAATAGTGGAATATGAATTATGTATAGTTTTGAAAGCGAAGACAGTGGAGTTTCATGTAATCGAAGAACTCGTAATGCTTGCATATACTCATTGTTTAAGGAAGTAAACATTTTGTTAATTAAGCGAGTAAGGACTAAGTAAAAATACTTAGGAGATTCAGTCATTATACCAGCTGAAGATTCCAGCAATCTTTGGTAAGCATCAGAGTCCTTTATCATATTTAGGTACATTACATGGTTCAAAAAAATTAATATCAGAATTTTGGTAGGCATTCAGTGGTTGTTGAATTGATGTTTACTTTTAACATAAAATGTAATTTGACTACATGCTTATATGTGTTTTTGTATTTTGTATTTTTATATATTACTTGAAAGAAAATTGTCTATCCACAAATGGTACTACTTTTTTTTTCTGTGTAGAAATGGAATTTCCTTCTTCACTGACCAGTACTGAAAGAGCCTTTATTCATCGATTGAGTCAGTCTCTTGGTTTAGTTTCTAAAAGTAAAGGGTAAGCTGATAGTTTTTCTTATTTTAAAACAGATTATCAAAAAAAAAAAAAAGGATAAATGTATCATGGTACTTTGAAATAGTTATTGGTGTTTTAGTTTAATATTCTTAATTGTACATATAATCATTTAGGTCTTTACCAAGTTTAGCCGTTTTCTTCCTTTTATCACCCTCCCCTGTTTTTATCCTCCAGGAGGGAAAAAAAAAAGGGTATAGTTTCCTGTACCCATCTTAGGTTCATTGGCATTAGACTGATAAAAGACAGATTAATAAGAGAAAAAATGAAGTTTTGATAAAAAACTCATCGCTTATATGCAGGGGAGAACCTAGTGATAAGTAACTCAAATTTGGGGCTTATGTAGCTTCTTAACAAATCTTGGTAAATTTGTAAAAAAGTAGCACAACAAAAGAAAAAGACAATTTCCAGCTGTGGCAAATTGTGGGAAGGTAACTATGGGGTAAACTAAAGGTTGTTTTAGCAAGATTTGTTACGTAGACTCCTCTGGTGTCCTATCTGGTTTGAGTCAAAAGTTGGTCTCTGTAATTAAGAGCTGTTCTGCTATTCCTGGGGTGAACATCATTCAACCCAGAATGAGAGTGAGGGTAGAATTTTTCCTGTGTCTGCTTTTTCTCATTTACTTTCAGCTGAAAATAATCCTTATGCCAGAGTGACATATTTGGGGTTGACATATTCTGAATCTTGTCAAAGGTAAACTTTAAGATGTAAGGAAAAAATAGTTTTGAAGTTGAAGTTGATTGAGAAAAAAGAATTTCATTTTTGATAGAAACTACATCCCTCTTTTTTGAATCATGGATGTACAAGATAGTAAGACAATTATTTTCGGAAATTGTGTCTTTTAATATTGTTGTAGTGTAATGGTAACCTGTAGAACATAGGGTCATTATTTTGGTTTTTACCAAATCAAGAGATCTGATGATTATGTAACCCAGGCCACTTTGGAGGAGTCAGAACATATTTTTAAAAATAATCGTAAGAAATAAGTCACCTTTTTATTATTAATTTAAAAAATTCACTGTGGTATGTGCACAGCATTTGAATTGTATTCCTTTAGACTAAGCAGTTTGGTTCTCTTTGGGAAATGCCAGCGTGGACTATATTAGGGCCTTCCATTGGATTTCTTGAGCAGAAGCAAACATTGGAATAGGCACGGTGTTAAGTGCTGGTTACAAGTGTGAACAACAGCAATGTGATCTTGGATTTCATAGATCTTGCAGTCTTTCCATGAGTATCATACAACTTAATGCAATGGGATATAAAATCACTGGTATATTCCTTTTAAATTTAAGCCAGTGGGTTCTGTCTAACATTTACAGTAATACAAGATTATTAGACTATTGACTCTGATTTTAAGAAAGTAACAAATTACATTTCTAAGTCCTATGTATATAAGTTAAATTTACATTAAATATCAAATATAAAAAAAAAAGAATCTGATGATTAGAATAGGAAAAAGTTTTTTTTTTTTTTTTTTTTTTTGAAGGACCACTGATCTTTAGGGACAAAAAGTCATTTGAGCCATCCAAACTGAGGAATTCCAAAATTTACTGCCAAATGGGCTTGCTGCAAACTTACAAAGAAAACTCCCAGTTTTCAGAGCTGTTTGGATTTAAGAGTTGCAGATAAGAAAGAGGTTTTGGGCCTGCATTGGAAAGCACCTCTTAGAAATAAATGCAGAGTTCTATAGCTATATCATTTCTGTAGTTAAATGGGGGACTCTGCAAATGATCATTATAAATTACTCTGAGAAAAGCAGCCATTAGAATAGATTACCCCAACTTTTGTTCAGCAGCACAGTCATTGGAAGGCTGATTCAAAATGGAGAAACATGGGGAAGCGGAGAGAAAGAAAAAGTTAATCAGGACAAAAGCAGGGAATGAGAAAACATTGAGGAGAAAGAAAGGAAAAGGGAGAGCTGCTAAGAGAAACAAGGCAACTCTGCTTATTTATCCAGTCCCTAATACCACCTGAAGTAATATTTCATATTACTTATGAAATATTCTTACTCTTTCCCTCCTATTTTGATGTTTGAATAAACTTTGCTCAGTGTTTATCTAGTGGTCTCTGTGATTTTTAAATACTTTTCCTTGTTTTCACATAAAGAACTAAATCAATTTGGATTTACTTCTCAAATCCTTTTCATTTATGTGAGTATTTTTTACCTGACTTTTATTTAATAGGCTTTTGGCAGAGATTTTTCTTTTTAATATCTTAGCATTGACTTTATTGACTTAACATGTTGGCTTTTCTCTCGTTTTGTTTGTTCTTTGTGCCTGGGATGTTGGTTCCCTTGATACATATTTGAAAGGTAACCTGGTATGAAGTAAAGGGCAGGAAACTTGGATTGTTTCTAGTTTCTTGTCTCTTTCTCTGGGTTTGGTCTATTCTCTCTGAAGTCATGTTTTCCTAACTGTAAAGTATAAAGGAATCTATCTGTTTAACATTCTGTAATTTATTTTAGGCTTTTTATAAGGTTTAAAGAAAAATAGACTCTGTGCTTCCTTTGTGATAATTTGCAATTTTTTTTCTGAACAATTTTTGCTTTTTGGTAGCCTTTCTTTCATTTATTTATTTATTTTAAGTACTGGGGATTGAACCCAGGGGCACTTAACCACTGAGCCACATACCACCCGTTTTTATTTCATTTTTTAAATTTTGAGATGGGGTCTCGCAAATTTGCTTAGGGTCTCGCAAATTTGCTTAGGGTCTCACTAAATTGCTGAGGCTGGTCCTGAATTCCTGATCCTCCTGCCTCACTCTCCAGTTTCGCTGCGATTATAGGCCTGTGCCACTACGCTTGACTGGTAGCCTTTCTTTCCAAAATAAAGCCGAGTGATGGATTTTGTTTTCCATCTCTTCCTAACAAGTTGAATGTACTTTGGTTTTATTTTTAATAATTGTTCATCTTTTAGTGAAATATTCTTCTTGGAGTTATACCCCCATTTTGTGATATTTAGTATATCTAAAGCTTTCTTTGAAAGGTTTCACATACCAAAAATTGCATCTCATAATTTCATTTTTTCTTTAACTGAAATCACTGTGTTTTGGTTCTAAGAGAATACTTTTCTGAGTCTATGACTTTTTTATAACCAAAACTCCTTCCTATTTTTCTTAATGGAAGTTAGACAATATGGAGTTTATAAAATTAACTGTTAAAAACTTGTGGAATGAGAAAATACAAACTATGTGAAAGTAGATTTTTCAAGTATGTGGTTCTTATCCTGTGACTATTGTAGTCGCTACTTAATAGGTGCTGAAGTAATCTACTCATCTTGACCAGAAGGATACACTCCTTTTCAGTGTTAGCCTTCTGCCTTAGAAGGCTGCATGATGCGTTTCCCTAAAATGGATTCAAAGTAATGAACTCTCTTGAGGAACTTTTTGACACCTATTGAAAAAGAAACCTTGCTATATTCAGAGATAACAACAGCAGCTAACACTGAAGTGCTCTTATGCAATAGGCATTGTGCTAGATATTTTAAATGGACTATTATTTAATTCGCACTATAGTTTTTTAAGTTAGGCTCTGTTATTAACATCGGGTATCTACATAACAGGTGAGGCCATCAAAGCTTAGAGGTGGTAAGTAATTTTCTTAAAATCACATAGCTAATAAGCGGCAGAGGCAGAATTTGAACAGTTAATGTTTAATTAATGAATTAATTAATTTTTTGTATTGGCAATTGAACTCAGGACCCTGTGCATGTTAGGCAAGTGCTCTGCCTTTGAACTATATCTCTGGCCCTTCTAAAATTTTATTTTGAGATAGGTTCTTGCTGAGTTGCATAGGTTGGCCTTGAGTTTGTGATCCACCTGCCTCAGCCTTCTGAGTAGCTGGTATTACAGGTGTTTCCCCTCTTAGTTAATTCATTTTTATGTTCATTTTGAGTTTATAGCAATGTTCTGGGTGCTGCAAGAGGTTACATTAAAAATAATGTATGATAGGTCTCATTTTCAAGTTACTTACAGTTGATTAAGGCCACACAAAGAACACATTTACCACAAACTGGTCATGACATAAAAACAGCTGTATTTATTTTAGTGACAAAGTGAATTGGTTGGTTTAATAATTTCTAAGTAGTCATAAAAAATATGTATTAATATGATTAAGCTTTAGTAAATTTGTAATTCTGTATTACATACAGTATTGGGGTGAAAATGGTTTAGATCCTTGTATCTGCTTAATGGAAGTATAAGTACAGAGGATAAGAAATTAAGTATTTATATTTAGTAGCCATCAAATGAATGTCTTATTTTTTTAGAGACATTAACTTCTTGGTGGCTGTCAGCTTTTTAAGTAGTCATTTCTGATTTTGGCTCTTCAGATGATTTTTTTTCTTTTTCTTTTTTTGATGTTGGGTATCAAAACAAGGGTATTGTATGTGAAATGCTCTACCACTGAGCTAAACCTCCAGCCTCTTAGAAAATCTTTTGAATGCTTCAGAATTGGAAAGTGGAGAATATTAAGGCATATGGCTGTTTCTGTTAAATGCTTAATAACATGTTTAGTAAACTGATAAATGAATTAATAGTAAAATTGTATCAAATTTGATTAGTTATGGCATCATTTTTCCTTTTTTGGTGGTGGTAATGGGATACTAGGGATTTAACTTTGTATATGGGCTTTGTACATGCTGTTTGTGCTCTACCACTGAGCTAAGTTCTCAACCCCATCATTTTTCTTCAAAAGGAAGAAGCCATTGAAATGCCAGAACTTCACTATAGTATGCTTTTACTTTTACACTTACAAAAGTTTTACAAAAACTTCACTTTTACACTTTGAAATTACAGATATTTTTAGCTATAATATTTCATTAGTTTTAGTTAATTTTTATTTTTAATTGACAAATAATAATTTTATATATTTATAGAGTACATTGTGATGTTTTGATGCATGTATATATTGTGGAAATCAGGGTAATTTAGCATATCCATCTCCTTATATATTTATTATTTCTTTGTGGTGAGAATTTTTTTTTTGGTGAGAGCTTTTAAAAATCCTCTCATAGCTGTTTTGAAATATGCCTATTGTTAACTGTAGTCACCCTCCTATGCAGTAGAACACCAGAAGGTGGTTCTTGCCTAACTAAAACTTTGGACCTGTTGACCAAAGTCTCCCCTTTTGCCATCCCCTTCAGCATTTGCTTTTATGCTTAAAAATTGCATATGGGGGTTGTATTTTGTTATTTAAAAAATTTTAGCTGGGTATGGTGGTGTATTCCTGTAACCAGATTTTTGGGAGGTTGAGGCAGGAGGATCACAAGTTCAAAGCCAACCTCAGCAACTTAGTGAGGCCCTAAACAACTTAGTGAGACCGTTTCTCAAAGTTTAAAAAAATGGGGGGAGAGCGCTGGGATGTGGCTCAGTGGTTAAGTGCCCTTGGGTTCAATCCCTGGTACCAAAAAAAAATCTTGTGAAGTTCTTTATGTAGCATTATTTTCTATGGCTAGTTTCTAGTTAATCTTTGGAAAGAGGATTTTTATGTTTTTCATCAAAACATAGTATCAACAATCTTGGAATGAATACAGCATAAAATTTCAGTGTTTCAGTTTATATAGTAGTATATTATCTCTACTGAATATTTTCATCCTTGTAATGATAAGGTGAATATTTTACAAAAATTTCATTGATCTTTCTGTGGTATTGCCACTGTGATGCTGAATGTGGTAGGAACAAGCACTAATAGCCACAGGTAGAATGTTTTATCAAACATAGAAACTCTCAACTTTATGCTATGTTTTTGCCCTGCCATCTGTGCTAAACCTGAATTCAGTACATTTTAAATGGTAATGGCTATGTCCTTGTACCTACTTAATATGAATTGTTTTTATGAATAAAAGCTGTATTAGGCAACTTGTATTAGGAAAGTTTCATTTTGATCCATTAGTTTGATTGTGAGTTTGTTGAAGAAGGAGAATATATTTTAGTTAACATTGTAATTCCATCTTACACCATAGTGCCTGGCCTATAATAGGTGCTCAATTAATGTATGATGAATAGTTGAATGAATAAATAAAAGATAATTAGTTAAAGGTGAAATATAGCAAAACTTTCATGAGATGATATCTTAAAATGAAAGCATCTTGATCTAATAGATATATTAGAGATTTTTTATTAACAATATATAGTATTAGAGATAAAATTATTTTTTATAATATAATTAATTGAAAGATTATTAGGTGAACATTAGCCTCCTCACTTTGTTTAATGCTCATTTCAGCATACATTCTGTAGATAAAAATTTTATGAAGTAAAAGTAAGGAATATATGACAGCATGGAAAGCATATATTTAATATTAATAAGGAATTGACAGAAATTAAAAATTATTATAAAATAAAAGCCTCATTTAGAAGACTTATATAGGTAAAACTGTATAGGTTAATTCCCAGTTGACTATGATTTTTATAATGAAGGTATTATTTACAAAAATTTAAATCTAATCAGAATCATGAAAATTATCAAATTAAGTAATGTTTGTTGCATTTGTGACTGTTGCTCATTTCTATAATGTGATAGTAACATTATAGTAACATTAATAAATGGTAAAGCATTTTGTGAAATAGTTTGGGTTAACTTTTTTAAATTTAGGAAATCACTCTCACTGATTATTTGATGACAGTAGAAAATCTGATATTCTGTGAAAAAAAAATTTAGGAAATCAGCCAGATGTGGTAGCACACCCACCTATAATATCAGCAACTTGGGAGGCTGAAGTAGAAGAATGGCTAGTTCAGGACCAACCTCAGCAATTTAGTAAGACTCTGTCTCAAAAATAAAGACTTGGGATGTGGTTCAATGATAAAATGCCTCTGGGTTCAATGCCCAGTAGCAAACACAGAAGAAAAAAAGGAAATAAATCCCTGATGATAATTATAATAACTTTCATTTATTTTAGAACCCATGCTGATAGATGGTGAAATACAGAAAAACCTCCTGAGATGATTACTTTTACACTTTGAAATTTCAGATATTTTTATCTGTAACTATTGCATTTACTTTTAGTGAAATGTACTTGACAGTATATCATTTTAATTACATAATAGTCCTTTGAAATAGATATTATAATTTAGACTCCGAGCCATTAAATAATTTTTCTTATGGTGCCACAGCCAGTAAGTGGTAGACCTGGGATTTAAACCTGAGGCTCATATAGTGCCAGCGTATAGGCATGTGTTATTATATCATTCAAACACTTGGGGATTTCCTGTGTGTATAGCGTTTGACCTAGTGTTCTTGGAGCTACAAAAGTCATAAAAGACATGCTCAGTTCTGTACTAGATCAAAAAACAAATGAACTTCCAGGAAATAACTTGAATAGTTACAGATCACCTTTTAATTGAAGAGCCTGAAGCTTTGAAAATTTCTTTGATTAAAAAAAAGTTATCAGAAATGCTGTTTCATGAATTTTTGGTTCAGCCACTAAAAAATGGCTCTTTCAACAGGTTTTCGTGGGAGTGTGACATTACCAACATACTATGGAAGCATTCAGTGGCACACATTAATCTAAACAGCTAGCCGTAGCTTTTTCATTGTCACTTTGAGGTTCTTTTGCCTAGACCCCCCACCCCCTTTATATGCCTCCCAGCATGTATGTTGGTGATGTTTCATCTACCATAAAGTCTGCTAAAGACAAACTTTTAACACTTCTGGGTAAGTAAGCCTTTTTTGTTGATTTCAAATTGAATTTGCAGCATTTTGAAATTTTAATTGAAAATAGTTTTGTGGCCATTTTATCCCTTAATATCTCTTTATTGCATTTTTAGGGGATTTTTAACATTTTATCCTGAAGTGTTTTGATTTTTTTTCAGTGTTTGGCTTGAGACATTTTCTAAGTAGGCATACATCATATGTGAACAAGTTGACTATACACAGTAAACAATGATTTTTATTAATATTCAGAAAGGGAGCAAATAGATACCTAACTGTGAAGAAGAAAGATGGATCAGAAACAGCTCATGCAATGATGACCTGTAATTTGACTCATAATACAAAACATGCAATTAGGAGCCTAATTCAGAGATTTCCTGTCACCAATAAAGAGCGTACTGAACTTCTGCCTAAAACAGAAAGAGGAAATGTGTTTGCAGTTGAAGCTGGTATGTATTTTCTGGTGAGCTTCCTTGTTTACTCTGTTATTTGATGACTATTCTTTTTCCATTTTAAAAGATTTATTTTTAAAAACTTATATGAAATAAGTTTTCTTAGTTTGAATAGTTTGTTTGAAATGATTAAGGGTTGTGAAAATTTGGGAACAAAATACAGTGTTAAGGCTTGTGATGGAGTTGAACCAATTTTTTTTTTTTAAGCATTATAGTAATAGCTGACATTTACTTAGCACGTATTATGTGCTAGGCAGTAAACTAACCCTTTGTATAAGACCTCATGGCAACCTTTGCACAGTAAGAATTAACCCTATGAAGAGTTAAATGATTTGTTTAAAGTCAGCCAGCCAGCAAACTGGAAACTAGGATATATTATACTGCTATGATGCATTAATGAATAAAATTTTGAATTGGAGCTTTAGCTTCTACTAATAGATCAGCAAACTCTTCAGTTCATTAAACTGCTTCATTGTAGGTAAATGATTATTTTGGTTAGAAAATGAAGTTGTAATTTTACTGTTTGGAAAAATAACTTCAAAAGTGCGACATTTATTTGATTGCCTATGGTGACAGAATTTGCATAATTATCACTGTCCTTTGGAGAAGGTCTGCAGCAAATACATGGTCCTCAATATCAAAGAACTTGTTTTAAATATAGGCAGACAATATTTTGAGCTATATGGAGAATATAAAACATATCTTCTTTATTGCTTCCTGCTAAGTTAAATGTGGATATTGGCTAAAAGGATCAATTAAGAAGTTTGTTAAGCTTTCCAACTTTGTATTTACACATATTGTTCTTTTTATCACTTAATCTTACATGTATAAATTTAAAATATATAGGTTATTTTCCTGTTTTGTAATGTTTTCATATTGTATATCACAAGTATAATGCACATTCTTTCCTAGTATAAAATTTTAATTTTCTATGATATTACTGATGGAAACTGAAGGCAAACCTGAAAGTAATTTAGATTATCAAAATTGTGTTTTGTTTTTAATGATTATTAAAAGATACATTTTTATTCATCTATGTATATTGTGCATCATAAATACTTTTTAGAGGCTTGCTTTATAATTGATACTGAAATTTGTAGCATTTTCTATTAAGAATAGCAAGTTTTGGAGCACAACAGTTGAAGCATTGTTTACTGACTTTATGTAGAATGAATAAATAAGAAACCCTGGGAAGAAATTACATAGAAATTACTTATCTTTATTTTTTAACACTTCTTTTTCAATGTGGATCATAGTTTTTTTGTTCTTTCATTCATTTTCAAAGAAAATCGGGAAATGAGCAAGACAAGTGGGCGACTCAACAATGGCATACCTCAAGTTCCAGTGAAGAGAGGAGAATCTGAATTTGACTCATTCAGGCAGTCTTTGCCAGTGTTTGAGAAACAAGAAGAAATTGTAAAAATAATTAAGGAAAATAAAGTAGTTTTGATTGTAGGAGAAACTGGGTCTGGAAAGACTACACAGGTTTGTTTCTCTTTTGTTGTTTATAGAAGAAAATAAAACTTATCCCATGTTGTAGTTTTATATCAAGTTTATTCTTCTTGTATTTATAAATAGAAAAAGAGAATTCTGGTTATTATACTAGTGGTTATTTCAGAAAAATTACTGGGAATATATTTTGAGAATTTGTAGAAAGGAAATATTATAAATTATTTATTTATTTGGTACCAGGGATTGAACTCAGGGGTACTCGACAGTACCTATTATCACCAGCCCTATTTTGTGTTTTATTTAGAGACACGTCTCTAAATAGCACCTTGCTGTTGCTGAGGCTGGCTTTGAACTCGTGATTCTCCTGTTTCAGTCTCCCAAAGTTCTGGGATTACAGGCATGCGTCACTGCGTCCAGCTTATTATTTATTTTTTAACTAGAATAGTTGATCTTTAATATAATACAGAGATGAGATGCAGACTGGGATTATGGAAGGAACATGGGCTGAGACCTGGGGTTCAAATTTCAATTCCTCACTTATTTGATGTGAAGTTTTAGGCTAGTTTCTATAACCTCTGTGAGGTAGAGTCTTTATTTATAAAATGGGACTAATAAAGCACCTGACATGGTGTATTATACATAGCAGCTAAAGTAAAAGCAATAAAAAAATTAATATAATTTGAATGAACAATAGAATTAATAGGATTTGTTTGACTTGGATGTTTAGAATCAAAGTATGTCTTTTCTGTGAAGTTCCACTCACATAAAAACTTGGAAGTAAGTATGGCACAACATGACCATCACTTGCTTTCATTCTTTAAGTTTCAGCATCTGTGATGGGTATTAAAATTAATTTGCTGTTGATTGAGGTTCAGATAAAAGGTACATTTTCTTTTATAGACAAAATTTGGTTTTGACAATTGTTTAAGATTTCTTTTTTTTAAAAATAATTTTAGATGTAGAAGGACACAATACCATTATTTTATTTATATGTAGGCAAGTACTCTGCCACTGAGCTATAACCCCAGCCCAAGATTTCTTATAGTTATATTGGTTGGTTTAATAAATGTAGTCAGTTTGTAAGGAATAAAGGTTTATTTAGCTTATGGAACCTGGGAAGTCCAAGAACATGGCACTGGTCACTGGTGATGGTCTTCTGAAACATAACATGGCAGAGGGCATCCCTTGTCTAGACAAAGCATGTATGCTAACTTGGGGTTCTGTTCCTCTTCTTTTTTTTTTAAATTTATTTTTAATTATACATGGACATAATACCTTTATTTTATTTTTATGTGGTGCTCAGGATCGAACCCAGTGCCTTACATGTGCAAGGAGCTACAACCCTTGCCCTCTGTTCTTCTTATAAAGTCAGCATTGCTATCATGGTAGTCCTACCCACTTCACCTTAGTCTCATCCTCATCGGAAAGACACCACCTCCAAACACTATTAATATAAGAATTTGGGGATTAAGTTTTGAACTCACGAACTTTTGGGGGACATATTCAGACCATAACAGAGAAGTTGACTCTATAAACTTTCTCAGTTATTTATTTGTAGGACTTAGCCATTTAAACCTTAAAGTGAGCCTATAAAACTAAATAATTAAAAGCTTGATGATATTTTTATCTGAAGACAGAATATGTTTTTTCTTCAGCATAATCATTGTATGACTTAGTGAAATTCTGTGGAGTCACTTTGAAGAATGTTTGAATGTCTGAGATTGATATAATAATTTTAGAGTAAATTTTACCATTAGATATTGATTGTAGCAGTTTTAATTATATTAAATAGAGATTATGGAAGTTTTGATATAATGTTTTTATTTATATTCAGATGTTCTTGATAATGATATTTGTAAATTGAAATTATGGATGCTTGTTTTCGTAGTTATGTGTATCATTTTACTTGGTATACAAAGGTACTTCAGAATCTAATTAGTTGTTTTATATTATATGATTTGCTTTTCAAGAAGAAACTATTAATTTAAGAGAATTGTGTCTTGTTGAGGGAGTTAAAGTTACTAATGTTTTGATTTTATAAAAGATAAAATAAAATAATTTAAAGTAGCATCATTAGTGAGTTTTATCTTGTTAGTGGTATTAGGAAGTTAAGTTCTTTTGGAATTTTTTCCCCTAACTCATATTTGATATATAAAACTCAAATATTATGGAAAATATTACAGAGAAAGTGAAAAATAGAATTATAATTTTTCTGTCACCCTCTTTACCCATTGTGAGAAACTTTGGATATATTTCAGTTTTTCTCTAGGGAAGGCAGTGGGGGAAAATATGTTTTGTTTTTTATCTCTTTTAGCATTGATTTATATATATTTAAAAAAACTCCAAATATCTCTTTGTAAGCATTAATATGTAATGTTTTTTAAAAACAGACGTGGGATAATGACATACATTTTGCATGTTAGTTTTTTCATCTCAGAAATTGGGGATTTTCCATGTCACTATCTAGAGCTATACCTCATTTTTTTAAACATCTGCATATAATATTCCTGAACATTTTTGTAATGATAAAAAACAATGATAAAAAATTTTTGTGGTGTGCTGAGTTTTTAGAGTTGTCTTAGTTCAGCCTTTCGGTAACCTCAAAATATGTAGGTTTATTTATTATTTTAGAGATAAGGAATAAAAGCTAGAATTTATGGATGTTAAGCTGCCGTGGTTAACATATCTAGGAAATATAACAGGAATTTTGGTTTATCTTGTACTTTCTTATATTGTGTCCTAATATTTCTTTGCTTATTTGTGGGAGTTTCAATGGGATAAATTCTTAGAATTGCAAATGCCACATGAAGGATACTGCAGTAAAAAGTTTAATAGATTAACTAGTTATTGTATAATGACTCTGAAAAGAATCAACATATTAAAACTATTGACAATATTGAAAATTTCGAATTTATTTTTGGAGCACTATATATTATGGATACATGGCTCTTGTCTGTTAAACATGTTAATTTCTCCCAGTTTTTTGTTTGTTTTTTAGTTTTGCTTATGGTATCTTTGCTTATGTTATAAGATATGTATGAAAAGATATTTCATTCATAATTGAAGAAATAAAAATAAAAATGTTTATCATATTGGCAATTTAAAATTTTTATTTAATAAAATTTGTCAATCTTGAAGACTTTAACCATGCTAAAGGAGGAATTTCCTACCCTCAAATTAAAAAACATTTTCCTATAAATATGCTCATACTGTCATTTGAAAAATTCATGAGGAATTATTTTATTGTATCATATCAGGTAGACATCTTTTTGTCAATGTCTAGTTGTTCAGATATAACTTTTATTTAATAACCTGTTCGCTTCCCCTGATTTAAGATGTAGTTTTTGATCAAATATTAAGTTTCTCTGTACTTGGGTCTATTTCTGGAATTTTTGTTATGTATCTCTAATTTCATTATCTATTCCTGCTCCAGGAGCCTACTTTTTTATTTTTTATAGTTTACAGTATATAGCAAAATAGTTCTTTCTCTTCATTATCTTCTACTTTGTGAGTGGTTTCCCTAGAGTTTGCAGTATACATTTACAACTAATCCAAGTTAGTTTCATATAACACTGTACCACTTCACAGTTAGTGTGAATAACTGAAATAGCAAAATAATCCTAATTCTTTTCTACCATCCATTGTATTGTCATTGTCACTCATTTTACTTGTGTGTATATATATATATATATATATATATATATATATATATATATATATATATATGCATACATGGATACACACACACATATACACACAAGATAAATAAATACATATATATAAACATAACATAATCAAATACATTTTTGTTGCTATTTTCTATTAGGTCAATTAAGAATAAGTGAAAATTATAGTTATCTTACTTTCACTTTTCATTCTTTGATGTTCTTCCTTTTTTATAAAGATCTCAGTGTCTGGCCTATAGTATTGTCTTTCTCTTTAAAGAACTTAAATACATTTCTTTCAAGGCAAGTTTGCTGGCAACAAATTCTCTCAATTTTTGTTCTCCCGAGAAAGTCTTTATTACTCTTTCACTTTTGAAGGATAATTTTGTATAAAAATCTAGGTTGGTTGAATGTTTTCTCTCAACACTTAATTTCAGTTTACCCCTTTCTTGCTTGCATGGTGTCTGTTGAGAAGTCAGATGTAATTCTTATTTTTGCCTCTTTATATAGGGTAGGGTATTTTTTTTCCTGTTTTCTTTCAGAAGTTTTTCTTTTTCTTTTTTCTTTTTTTGGTACTGGGGATTGAACTCAGGGGTATTCTACCACTGAGCCACATCCTCAACCCTATTTTTTGTTTTATGTAGAGACAGGGTCTCAACTGAATTGCTTAGTGGTGCCTCGCCATTGCTGAGGCTGGCTTTGAACTTGCAATTCTCCTATCGCAGCCTCCCAGAGTGCTTGGATTGCAGGCGTGTGCCACTTCACCCAGCTAGAAGTTTTTCTTTATCTTGAATTTCTGTAGTTTGAAAATGATATGTTTGTGATTTTTTAAAAAATATTTTTTGGCAGTTCTTTCACATTTACACTTCTAGATAAATAAGCAAAATTCATCCCAGGGCCTAATAAGGTTTATATGAAAAGATCTTTCCCACTCATAGTTTAAGAAATAAAAATCAAAATATGTTTATCATTGGCAGAAATTTTAAAAATGGGTGATATTTTGTATTTGCATGTTGGAAAATAGCCCTTTTGCTTTGTTGGTAGGAGAATCAGTTGTTTTGGAGAACAATTTGATAGTTTTTCTAGCTAGGTTATGAATGTACATAGTTTGAAAAATTGATTTCCAGTGATTTGTAATACATCTGCAGAAGGATGTGAAAATAGATTTCACTGCAGCATTTTTTTTAAAAATATTTTTAGTTGTAGATGGAGACAGTACCTTTATTTTATTTATTTTTATGTGGTGCTGGGGAATCGAACCCAGTGCCTCACATGTGCTAGGCAGGCACTCTGCCACTGAGCCACAACCCCAGCTCCTGCAGCATTGTTTTAATAGCAAATCATAACACCAATAACAACTTAAGTAACTGAGAATTACTTAAGTATGTAGTCATATTTGTTAAATTATAGCACATCCGTAAGATGGAATGTGTAGCTGTTAAAATGCATTAGGTAAATCTGATAGGTTAAAAGAAAACTGCAAATTATAAACATTAAGTACAGCAATCACTTAATAAAAAAGTCTACATAAATATCCTAAATTTTGTGAATTATTTTTCTTGAAATAATTCATGAGAAACTTGAAAAGTAGTTTTATAGAGAGCATTATGACTATGGCTGGTAAGACTTTTTATTTCAAATCTTTATGACCTGCTTGAATTTTATTTATAGAAAAGTATTTGCAGTTCTGGGATTATAGGCTATTTGTTTTCTTTATGCTTTTCACTATTTAAAAAAATCACAGTGGAATTTAGTTATTATTTGACTGACTGCTTAGAATTATTTGGGGGAGAAATAAAGTTTTTCCAATAGTGATTATTCCCATCTAGGAATATAATGTATTTCTTTACATATTCAGGTCTTGTTTTTTAACAGCATTTTATAGTCTTCATATAATTCTTTATTTTTGATAAATTTAATTTTAAATATTTAGTATCAAGAACAAGATCTATTAAATTGTATTTTCTAGTTGATTGTTACCAGTTGGTATGAAAATTGTTGATTTTATGATTATTTTATTTGAATGTATTATAGAACTTTTAGTTGTATTGGTGTTTCAGTTGATTTCTTTGGATTTTGAGGGTATGCAAAATACACTGAATTTTATAGTATTTTAAAATTTTCATTTCAGATTCCTCAGTTCCTTTTAGATGATTGCTTTAAAAATGGTATCCCCTGCCGTATATTTTGTACTCAACCAAGACGATTAGCAGCTATTGCTGTGGCAGAAAGAGTTGCTGCAGAGAGAAGGGAAAGGATTGGTCAAACGATTGGTTATCAGATCCGATTAGAAAGCAGGTAAAGACAGTTCTTCAATGCTTAGAAAAGACTAAATGTACATATTTCACTGAAAATAGAGAATGTATTTGTTGAAAAGTTAAATGATCATCTTTTCCCAAGTAAGTTTATATTAGGATGTTGAAGTCATGCCTAAACTTAGTGAGATTTTGAATAGTGAGTTTGGATTATAGTTATAAATCACATTTCATAGATTCATAATCTAGTGCCAAGTTTTTTCACCTCTTTGAACCTCAATTTCCTCTATAAAAAGAAGCTAATAAGGCTTCTAAACCTGTGCTAATAAGCACAAGTTTGATGTAAATTTTATAATAAGCACTCAATAAATGTTAGTGACTCTGTTTTAATGTCATTGGTATTGGTTGTGTATTCCTTATTCTAAATACTTGGGAGCAGAAGTGTATCAGAATTTGGAGATTTCCGAATTTTGGAGTATTTGTATAAACTTTACTGGTTGAATATCCTTAGTCATATGCTCTGAAATCTGAAACTTTTTGAGCACTTTGAATTTTGGATTTTCGAATTGAGGATGCTCAGCCTCCAGTAGGGCTAATAATACCTCCTTTACAAAGAAGTACCATTTCTTTGTTTTCAGTAGAGATTAAAAAGGTTGATTTCGTTTGTGATGCAGTTTTTCTCCAAACAATGAATTTTTAAGGTTTTTTCTTTTAAAACTGTTTAACACGTTACCTAATTAATAGAAAACTATTAGTAATAATACATTTAAGAGATTGTTAGAGATAAAGTATGTATTTCTTAAAACTTTGCTAATAAGCTATACATATCAGTACACTGTTAATAAGTATTACTTATTAAAGTACATATAAGGCCAGCATTTAATGTAACTGTTTTAATTACATATAAGATTTATAATTATGCACTTTATTTTGATTTTGTAAAAAGGGTTTCTCCAAAGACACTTCTGACATTTTGCACTAATGGAGTATTGCTTCGTACATTGATGGCAGGTGATAGTACATTGTCAACTGTGACACATGTTATTGTGGTAAGAATATTGCTGAATTTGTGACATACAACTCAGATTGCTTAATATTTAAATACATAATAACATTTTAGAATAGGGTAAAAATGAAAGCTAATTTTTTGTTTTGGAAAGCCTATTCTGATCAAGTTATTTTGTGTCTATAATGATTAGAAATAAATTCTTGGTATTAACTATTTTGTATTATAAGATCTTAGGTAAAATAGAACAAGTAGGTAGTGTTTAAAAATGTAAAAATTTTCATGTGAAAATGATGCAAGTACTTAGAATTCTTCAGAAATTGTTAAAGTTTTATCTTTGTACTTAGTCATCTGATACCTCCTTTTCTATAAAGTAAGGGTGTACTTTATAATCATTTAATTTCATGGTTAAGCTGTTAAATTAATTACCTGTTGATAGAATAAGAAGATGAGTTACCCTTTTATTAAAGAATTCTAACCTTTAACCAGTTTGTATTATAAAAATATTAGGTTAAGTTTTTAATCTATAGGCTTTTAATAAGAGCTTTTGGTAACTTAAGAAAAACTAAAGAATGCATCTGACTGATGTTAACAGAAACAACTAATTCGAATTCATTATAGTTCTTTAGTCATATTCTGTGGGATAAAAAGCAGTACTTTTTGTCATCCACAGTAAGTTGTTAATATCTGATTATTTCTGAATTGTCCATAATACAAAAGTTCCACTAATACTGATTGGTCTTACCCACATTTAAAAATTGCAGTGCACCCAATATTTTAAAGACTTAGTCCTAATATGATCTTTTAACTGTTCCTTTGTTTTATTTCTGTTTACTGCAGGATGAAGTGCATGAAAGGGATCGATTTAGTGATTTTTTACTTACAAAGTTAAGAGATTTGTTGCAAAAGCATCCAACTTTGAAACTAATTCTTTCTAGTGCTGCCTTGGATGTAAATCTTTTTATAAGATATTTTGGAAGTTGTCCAGTGATATATAGTAAGTTATAAACTGTCTTGTATAATTTTTGTGAAAGAACACCTTGGGGTATGATTACATATATTTTTCTGATAGAAATTAGAGAATGCTCAGAAGTAGAGGGCATCGATTTCTGTTTCCTGTGAGATAGCTTTCATAGTCCTCTGTTTCAGATCTCTTTTTCCAACTATAGCTCTTTGGTGTTGTGTAGTAAATCCAATTCTCTAATTTTAAAAAAGAAGTATGCCTTAGCTGACCCTGTGTTTCCCTTTAAATTCTGACCTATAGCTTCTTCCCTTTATTGCTGGATTTTTTTGTAAACTAAGCTGTGCTCCACACTAATCTGTGTTTATTTATCATTCACTTCTGAATATTCTGACATTTAACTTTTGCTGTTGTTCATTAATAAAAACTGATTTTGTTCCCAATTCTTAAGATATTATAAATTCCTTTTCAAAAGTTACAAAAGTTGGGGCTGGGATTGTAGCTCAGCGGTAGAGCGCTTGCCTCGCATGCGTGAGGCCCTGGGTTCGATCCTCAGCACCACATACAAAGCAATAAAATAAAGACATTGTGTCCATCTATGACTAAAAAAAAAAAAAAAAAAAAAAAAAAGTTACAAAAGTTATACAGTTGCATGTATTTTCTTCATAGAGAAAAAGTTCACAGTTATCCTTATATTCTTTTTGTTCCATGTCTGATTTCCTGATACTATGGATTTTAAAAGCATTGTATATATCAACTAAGGTTGACCAGGCTCTTACAAATATATGCAAATATCTACATATATAAAGTTTACAAAAATTGGTTTTACAAAAATGAGTACATATTATTACTTGTAGTTTGCTTTATTTATATGACAGTAAATCATGAACAGTTCTCCAGTTCAGTAGCTCTGAATTTAGTTCATTATTTTAAGCAGCTACTTTAGTATTTCATAATATGGATGCACCATGGCTTATTTAACCATTCCTTTATTTTGGGACGTTCAGATTAGTTCTGGATCCCACCCCCCAACCCTCACTATATATAAACAATGTAAAGAAGAACATGCTTTTAGTATATTCTTATATACTCTTAATTCTAGGAATAGGTCTTGAAAGTGAAATTGCTGAGTAGTAAAAGACTGTATTATTTTTAATTTTAATAGCTTTTGCCATTTTACTTTTTCAGAAGGTTGAAATGATTTATATATTTGAAGTGTACAGGACTGCTAACTTATGAATTTTTACTTTTTTTGTTTTTCTTTTTGGACACTGATGTAATTGCCAAGCCTAATATTCAGATTTTAGTCTTATACCTTTATTTATTTATTTTTTTGTGTGTGATGCTGAGAATTGAACCCAGTGCCTTATACAATCAAGGCAAGTGCTCAACCACTGAGCTACAATCCCAGTCCCTAGTCAAAAATCTTAAATTTTCTGTTATTTCTCAGAGTTGGCCCTCTTTTTTTTGTGAAATGCTCACATCCCATATATTTAGCACTACTGCCTCCTGAGTCTTACTGTGCATTATACTGCTTTCTCTGTAAGCTTCTCTTCTTTTGCAGAGTGCCTAAATCATGGCATTTGTGTGGATTATTCCTTTAATCCATTTCCTTCTTTCTATCCACTCTCCCTTCCTTTGTTGCTGTCATTAGTTTTCTTTCCTCCTCCTCCCCTGCTTTGTGTCATACTTCACTAGCTAGTGGGGATGTATATTTGGTTTCCCTGAAGTTCTCATTCATGCCCTTTGTTTCTGTTTTCTGATGACTCCTGAATCTTTATTTTTCAATTTAGATTGTTCTCCAGAGCTTTGAATTTAGATATTTTAACAGGTAGCTCATTTTTAATATACTCCAAGTTAAATACTTACTCTACAAAACTTGCTTTTCTTCGTGTGTTGCCTGTCTTGGTTAATTATACTACCAAGTATCTAGTCACCTAAATCGCAACCCTATACATTATCATAATATTTTCTTGGGTGATTAGGAGCATAAAATCTAAGCCTCTAATTGAAAGCTTCTTTCAGCACTGTACATTTGATATGTGTGAAGCCAGACCCCGTTCCCAGTACTCAACCTGCTTCTTTTTTCTGCTCTCCTCATTATATCAGAGTAACATCCTTCTGGTTTTGCAAGCCAGACATCTAAGAATCATAGTTGATACTACTTTATCATTCTCCCATATTCAATGTAGTGCTAAATTCTGTGTGTTTTACCTCCTGGTTCAAAAGTCTATCTCCTACTTTTTCATTTTCAGTATCTCCAGTCTCATTTAAATTTTTGCAGTGAATTACAATACTTCTATCTGGTCTGGTTCAGTTCTACTGTCTTTTAAATCCATTCTCCATACTAGCCAGAATCGTCTTTTTGAAGTAGAATTATGATGTTTAATACTTGCTGGGCTTAAATTTTTGAATGGCCTTATTTCAGGACAAACACTTAAACCCTTGATAAGATATATAGTTCTCTTACCTCTTCTCGAACTATAATCCTCTCTCTGCTCCCTTTTTCCCACCATTTTCCAAGTAGGCTGACCTTGAACATGCTTCTTTCCACTACAGGGACTTTACACAAGCTGCTTTTCTTTGCACACTCTTTCCTTTTCATAGAGCATATTTACTTTGTTTATCTACTTCTCTTGTTCCTTGTTTTCTCACTGAGGATGTTTTTCTTCATGTAGTCAGATCCTTCTATTATATTCTGTCATGGTGTCTTGCACTTCTCTCTCATAAGACTTTTCACAACTCTTTTATTACTTTATTTTCTGGATTATTAGACTAATGTCTGTCTCCCCTGCTAGTGTGCCTCAAGGGTGCGGGAAATAGCTGTTTCTGTTTGCCATTTGTAATTGTGGTGCCTAATGTGATGCTGGACACATGGTAGATAGATAATAAACACTGGAAAAAGATAAGGAACAATTGTTTAAAAGAAAATTGTCTTATAGACAGTTGTCTAAAAACCAGAGTTATATTTAAAAGAATGTGTAGATCGCTTAAACTTTGGCATTGCTTTTGAATATTATGCTCAGGATCATTAACTTGGGATTCTGATTTTTTATGTCAGTTACCTCTAAGATGCAAATTAACTATTTAAAAAATTTCTATTATTTAGTACAGGGAAGACCATTTGAAGTAAAAGAAATGTTTCTGGAAGATATTTTAAGAACTACTGGATATACAAACAAAGAAATGTTAAAGTACAAAAAAGAAAAACAGCGAGGTAACTTTTTATCAAAGAAATAGAAAAGAAATTACTTTTGGAAATGACTTTTTTGGAGTATTCCATCTTTATCCTATGGAGGTATAAGGACACTTGAGAGTGTTGATCTCTTGCATATATTTGTGAAAAATTATGTTAGACTATTATCCCAAATATACCTTTGCATTCTGGTTTGTATTCTGAAAGTGGCAATCTACAAAAAGAAATTGAAAGTGGATGCCAGAGTTGAGGAGGGTTGAGTATGTTTATATCCAGAGATTCAGCCATTATTTTAGGGAAGTCAAAGAGGGTATGCTGGCTGCCTACCACTTATCTCCTAAGTGGGAGTGGGAAGTAGATGAGAGGGAGTAAAAAAAATATTATCTGAGCAAAGATGGGCTTATCTTTCATAAAAATGTGAAGATTTCCAAATCTTAATAGTTTTTTGGAATTACATTTGTATTTCAAATATAACATTATTTGCCTATTGAAATGTCTTGTAATAACATATACTATATTTCAGTTTTTCATTTGATTCTTTTTTCTTAACTTTTAGCTGCATTGATCATCATGGTATTGGTTTCAAACTTTGATTCCTTTGTTTATTCTGTATGACAATAGACAAATATCAATTCATTTGGTTCTTCACTTCAGAAGTTTATTTATCAATGCCTATTTTGCCAGGCAGTATAGAATCACTTATATGTAAATTGTGAAACTCCTAATCTTGAAATTTTTCAGACTTTTGAATTACATATAATTTTATGTCAAGCTACTGGTTTGGTGGTAGGAGTTTAATAAATGGTTTTCTGTAGTGTGCTATATGAATATTGGTCATTAAACAATATGTATCATATGGATAAAAATACTCTTAATTCTGGACTTAATCAGAAGTAAGCTTCTCACCAATAGATGAATAGATGTTTTTAAGCAATTGTATGTGTCCTTATGGTTTCGCATAATATATTTCATTAAATATTCTTGATATATTTTAAAAAGTAACCACAAAATAAGGCTACCTTTTTATGTGATATCAGATTCACTTAATACTATTTAAACAAAGGAATACATTTTAAAAAAGAAAGGACTTACTTATTTTTCCTTTGGTAATTAATTTAGAAGAGAAACAACAAACCACACTTACAGAATGGTACTCAGCTCAAGAGAATACTTTCAAGCCTGAATCTCAGAGGCAGAGAACTGTTCCAAATGTGACTGAAGAGTATGATTTATTGGATGATGGTGGTGATGCCGTCTTTAGTCAGCTGGTAAGATCTTACTAGTTTCACAAATTTGAGTGAAAATTATGTAGATCAAGGAATATTTTTTGAAGTAATTACTTTTCACTGCATAATTGAAGGGTAACTCTCTTAGTTTATCTTCGACAACAACATATTTTCAAAAACAACTTTTCTTTCTGTTTTTTCACAGGCTGAAGATCGAACCTAAGGCTTGGCACATGCTAGGTGCAAGCACTCTTCCACTGAGCTCTGCCCCTAACCCTGAAGTTTTTTTTAGAAAAGAATTTACTGTTTTGAGCATGAGAAATACATAATGCAAAGATACTTCCAGTTTTTTATCAATGTTTAAAATTCTAATGCATCCAAATGAACTATACATGAGTTTTTAAAAATACTTAAAGAATATTTTAATAGAGTGGAGTGAGTAGATTAAGGGAGAGAAGAAAGAAGGGAAAGGGAATGTACTAGAGAATGAAATGATCAGATTATGTGCAATGTGAATATGGCATAATGAATCCTACTGTCCTGTACAATTATAATGTACCAATCAAAAAAAAATAGAAACAAGGAATGCTTTAAATTGTTATTTAGTATAGGGGAGATCCATTTGAGTCTACAAAAAGCATTTTGACCATGTAAATTAGTGACCTTGCTAATAATTACATTAGCTGACAAGCTTTTAAAGTCCCGTGGAACCTTGTCCTTTACAACAAGGATTCTGAAGTTCGTGGTCTGGAGTGGGACCTGGCATCAGTGTTAAAAAGCTCCAGGTGATGCTTCCTCTGACTTATAGCTGGAAGAGGGAATCACTAATGTATAGATACATTTAGCAAAATCCTATAACAAGTATAATTAGTTAATGTTGTGCATGGATCATAGTCCTTTGTTGACGAGCTCATTCTCAGAAAAAGATTAATGTAAGAAGATAATAGTATTGTGAGTCATAAAGTTTGTAAGATGGAATGAGGAGGGCTGGGGTTGTAGCTTAGTGGTAGAGTGCTTGCCTACCATGTGTGAGGTGCTGGGTTCGATTCTCAGCACCACATATTAATGAATAAATAAAATAAAGGTCCATCAACAACTAAAAAAAAAAAAAAAAAGATGGAATGAGGAACTTTTATTATAATACATATAATGTATTATGTCAGATAGTAATATGGTTAGTAGTTCTTGTGGCCATTGTAGCCATCTTTCATTCTTTGTAAGCAAATGTTGGATAATTTATAATCTTTTTTTTTTTTAATTTAAAGACAGAAAAAGATGTGAATTGCCTTGAACCATGGTTAATCAAGGAAATGGATGCTTGTCTTTCTGACATATGGTTACATAAAGATGTTGATGCATTTGCTCAAGTCTTTCACCTTATTTTAACTGAAAATGTTAGTGGTAAGTTTATTTGAATTTGTAAATTGCTCTTGAAGCTATTTATGGTACAACTGTAGTTTGATTCAAAATGTATATACTACAGTTTTTTTCACAACCAATAATTTAATATTTTGGAGTAACTATTTTATATCAAATGTAAAAATCAGGATCTTATTAGCATGTCATAGTGGAATCACTAAGTGTTGTGTTAAATCAGGGATTTAACCTAGTATCTTCAGAATAGTTTCATGAAGTCTGTATATACATGACAATTATTTACAAAAATGCTTTTTATGTATATATGTTGTACACATACCTATATTTTGGTCCCCCAACCCTACCCACCTGGGAAGTAATTTTTTAGGTTCTCAAAGAGGTTTCTGATTTCAAAATAAATAAATAAATAAAAAGGAAGGAAACAGCAGGTAACCATTTTTGCTGTGGATTGCTTATTTAGTAAATGAAAAATTTTCGTGTATCTTTTGTTATATGGGCTCAAGTTCTAGTTCATATGTACATACTTTATGTCATATGATGTATTTTCCACTAATGAGTTATCCTCATTTTGTTAGATAATTATGTTGAATTTTAGAATTCTATAGGCTTCTAGGCAAAAGGCAGAATAAATTGTTGGAAAGGATATAAATGTCAACTAATTTATCTCCTCACCTTAACCTCTCAGCATTATTGTAATCTTGATTATTTTTGGTCATTCCCTTTTTGAAACATCTTTAGTCAACATCTGATGTTTTATACTTGGCTTATTTTCTTTCATTTCCCTGACTATAATGTCTTGGTTTCCTTGAGAGGATCTTTCTCCTTTTTTCTGACCTCTAAATCTGAAATGTTCCAGACCTTGATCCTTAGAACTCACTTCTATTTATATTTACTTGTTACATGGATCTCATTTAGTCATGTAGTAAGTACATATATATTTTAAATGACCTCTAATTTTTATAATCTGCAGTCTAACTTCCTCACTGACTTTAATATACCTGATCACTTGCCATCTCTGGTTACTTGTCTGTTAAGTGAATAAAATTAGATATGTCCCAAATACCTTTTGATTCTTTCACTATTTACTTCCCTCTCAACCTGCTCTTTCCTTTATGTTTTCCTTTTTAGTTGGTGAGTTGCTAAGGTAACAAAGCATATGTAGAATCATCCTTGACTTTGCTCTCCTAAACCATATATAATCCATTAGCAAGTCCCATTGGCTTCTCTAAAATAAATCTGTATCTGACCACATTTCACTTCCCCTGCCACCATCCTAGTCCAAGCCCACATTTCTCTCCTAAACTATTGTGGTAGCCCACTAACTCCTTCTACTCTTATGTTGATGCATTTTGTTCTCCATAGAACAACCATTTCAATTCTTTCAAAACTGACACTGTTCTACTCTCAACTCTCCCGTACTTGCTTTACATTGTGAAGGAAAATCAAAGTCCTTTCTATGTTTGCATCTTTGGCTGCCTATGTTGTCTAATTTTCTACCACTCTTCTTTTTGTTCACTGTGCTTTAGACATACCTATCTTCTTGCTTTTTTTCATAGATGCTCACACATTCCCATCTTTGGGCCTTTGTTCTTTTTTTTTTTTTTTAAATTTTTAAAAAAATGTTTATTTTTTAGTTGTAGGTGGACAGAATATCTTTATTTTTTATTTTTATACGGTGCTGAGGATCGAACCCAGTGCCTCACGCGTGCTAGGGGAGCACTCTACCACTGAAGCATAACCTCAGCCCCTTGTTGTTTTTTTAATGTCTGGAATGCCCTCCCTACGATTATATGGTTTAGTGTCCCTTTAATTTCAGTCTTTGCTTAGATATTGCCTTCTCAGACCCCCCCTTTTTAAAAAAATTTTTTTTTAGTTGTTGATGGACATTTATTTATTTATTTATTTATTCATTTATTTATTTATTTTAATGTGGTGCTGAGAATCGAACCCAGGGCCTCACATATGCCAGGCAAGCGCTCTTCCACTGAGCCACAACTCCAGCCCTTCTCATACCTTTTCTGCTTACTAAAATTGTATCCTTTTCTCACTCTTTCTCCTTACCCTGTTTTGTTATTCTTTGTTGTCCTTTCAATACTTGACATCATACATTTTAAATTTTTCCCTACCTGTTTCATGTACACTGCATGAGGGCAAAACCTTGTCTGTTTTACTCATTTCTGGGTCCCTAGGAGTTCATAGTAAGTTTTTCAAAATGTGTTCAATAATGCTACTACTTTCAAGTATCTTTACAAATGATAACTTGTTTGAACATGTTTAATGACAGTAAGTTCACTAAATTTCTTGAGGATATTCTTTCAAATTTGGATTGTTTTAATTGCAATTTTGTACTACATTGAATGAAACCCATTTGCTTTTGCCCTTTTCTGCTTATGGTGTGATAATGAAGAAATTTAGTATGTATTTATATTTGACAGACTTATAGGTGTATGAACATAGTTATTCTTTTTCCTTGAAGTTTTTTTTGTTTTATGAGCTGAGTGCCTGTTACTTCAACTGCTTTTATCCTTCATCTTTTGCCTTCTATGGACATATTAGCGTCTAGTTCTGAGTTTAATCTCTTAGTGGCCATCTTAAGATAGAATAAGTCTATTAGCCTAAAAAATCTGTCTTTTTATATTAATAAAATAAATCTCTCTTAATATTAATTCAGTCTGCCTCTTTGCCAACCATATTGTCTTTTATGTCTCTGAAAATCCTAGTTCTTTTTTAACATGATTTTATTAAATTAACCCTCAATCATATATTTATTATTCTGAGTTATTTTGAATTTAAGCCATTGAATTTATTCTGAGTTATTTTGAATTCTAAGTTATTTTGAATTTAATTTATTCCTTTTAAATTTTACCTTATCATTTGATTGACCTATTGTTTCTGTTTAAGAACTTAAAAAAATTCCAGTTGTTTATTTTGTTCATAAACTTTCTCAGTTTATTGATTTGACGGGATTGGGTCAAAGACCAAACATTGTAGTATGCAACAAGAGACTTCAGGTAATATTTAGGTATGATTACGGTTATAATCCTGTGTATCTATTAGTCTGGCAAAACTCTTAAATAAATGAGGATCTTTCTTCATTTCCTGTTCTTTGTAAATGTATTTTGGCTCCTATTGATGTACTTTTTTAATACTCAATTTTTGACAAATAATTGATCTTTATTTTGAGAAGTAATGTTTTGTATTTGAAAAGTTATGAGATTTAAAGTCTGTGATATATGGCATTTTAAGTATTTATTGTCCTTGGCTCTCTTTCTAGATACTTCTTTAGCAAATATCAGATTACTTTGGTAATGATCATCCTGTGGTCTTACACTCCTTGTCTATTAATGTATAGTTTATACATTTTCCTGAGTCTATTATTCTAAAATCTTCAGCCATATTAAGAAAACTAAAGGTGTTATGGTAGCTTTATGAACAGTTCTTCACTTTCCAACTTTTTTTTAATCTCTAATATCTCTACTTTTGGTTGGCAGCAGAGTTGAAGTTCTTTATGTGATCCAAGAAATTGTGAACTTTATAGATTTCTTTTTAGTACCGTCATTTTCCCCATGTGATCCTGTAGAAGTAGCTAATAATTAGTAAGTCTAGACATTCTGTGTTGTGCTCACCATACTAGTCATCTTTTGCTGCATAACAAATGATTCCAAAGCTTAGCAGTCTGAAACATTTATTGCATACTTGCTGATAGTTAAGAATCTGGAAGTGATTTACCTGAGTAGTCTGACTTCTAGTCTCTCATAAGGTACATTTAAGCTGTTGGTGTGGAGAGGAAGGCTACGGTCATCTAAAGATTTATTGAGGCTGGATGATATGCTTCTAGGAAGGTTTGCTCATGTGGCTGTTGGCAGAAAACCTCAGTTCATTGCTATTACCAAAAGGCCCCAGTTCCTTGCTATCTAGGCTATCTTACTCTCCTCATGATGTAGTAACTTACTTCTCTAATAGTGATAACCAAGTGACTATCTGTGCTTCCAAAATAAAAAGCAAAATAAAAAATAAAAATACAGTTCGTTATGTACTTGTCCAAACCCATAGAATGTATAACACCTGTAAAATTTGGGTGATGAGGTATCAGTATAGGTTCATCAGTTGTTAACAAATTTACCACTTTGGTAAGTAATAGGAGAGGCTATATATTGTGGGGCAGTCTATGGGATATCTCTTTACCTTCCTCTTAATTTTGCAATGAACCTAGAACATCTCTAAAAATACAAAATCCTAAAAAACAAAAGCCTGAGGTAATTCTCTTGTACATTCTCTTCCCACTTAAAAACCTGTGGTTTATAGTGATAATGGATACATATGTTAGGGTATTAATTAAATAATGAAGATAATTGGGTATATATGGAAAAGCAATTTTTTTCTTTTGTGATTTTCTTAAATTATACCTTGAGGTTTTTTCCCAGGGATGAATTCTTTATGAAAATATCAGTTTTGTAATTTTAAGCAAATTGATTGTAAATGATATATTTGAATTGCTTGAGAAATATATTCTTGGGAGGAACTTTTATGGAACTTAAATTATCTTTTTATGGAGGGCTTCTGTGAGAAGTAAACTTTCTGCCAGTGTTGTTCTTTGCTATGGTTTGGATATGGTTTGTCTCCACCAAAACTCAGGTTGATCTCCAGTTTGGTAGTGAGAGGTGTTGGGACCTTTAAGAAGTGATTAGGTCATTAAGAGGAATTAATGCTTTTCTCAAGGGTGTGATTTCTTGCTCTGATAGGATTGGGTTGAATACCCTAAGAATAGGTTATTACTAAGGGAGGCCACCCCCATCTGCTTGGCCCCTTCTGTGTAAACTATTCACTACTTCTCAGCCATGAGTTGAGCACTTCTTACCTCTTATTAGAAGATGAACAAACACCAGTGGCATGGTCTTGGACCTCCAGAACCGTGAGCTAAATAAACTTCTTTCCTCTAAAATTACCCAGTATTAGGTTATAGTACCCAGTCTCTGTAGTTATAGCAGGAGCAAATGGGTTAAAACATTCTTATTAAGCATTTTGGGAAATACTAGTCTTGAATAAGGGGGATTGAAAGCCAAACTAACAAAAAATTGTCATGAACTTTGCTTGAAGCTTTTAAGCATTCATTACTAATCACTGATGAAGATTAACTTTTTAATTCTTTAAGTATATCTTGTCATTTGGTGATCAAAGCAGTGTCTAGATTTAAGATGATTATTTAAGGGTTCGACAAACTAGTAACTTTCCTTTTCTGTTTTAATTATATAGGTGAGTTTTAAACAGTTTAATAGCCATAATTCCTTCTGCCTTCAAACTGACAGTCTGTATTCCATCCTGTGTATATCAGGGCTTATCACTAACAGATTTCCTTGGATGATCTGATTTGAGAGTTATATAATGCATCATGTAAAGTGAAGGAACATGTCAAATCTGCCACTTAAATTTAAAAAACAAAATAGTTTTAAATATTTTGGAAATTTAACAGTTTTATTTTTCCTTTCCTTCTTATAGTTGATTACAGACATAGTGAAACCAGTGCAACAGCCCTGATGGTTGCTGCAGGACGAGGTTTTGCAAGTCAAGTAGAGCAGTTAATTAGCATGGGAGCTAATGTCCATAGTAAAGCATCAAATGGCTGGTAATTTTAGATTATATTCATTCTTTGTATAGCTGCAAATATCTTTTTTTGAATTCTTATGGTTTGTCTTTAAATGAAAAACAGTTGTGAACTGGGTGTAATCCCAGTTGGGAGGCCGAGATGGGAGGATCACTAGTTCAAGGCCAGCCTTGGCAACTTAGTGAGACCCTGTCTTAAAATAAAAATAAAAAGGGTTGGATATATATGATATATCTCAGTGGTGAAGCGCCTTTGGGTTTAATCCTCAGTACCACCAAAAGAGAAAAAAAAAGAAATTGTATAATAATTTTGTGGATACATCTCTAGTGGATAAATACATAATTTTGAATGAATAGTTTTATAATTTTGAGAACAAATTATTTCTCTGTTTTAGTCTAATATCTTTGAATTTTGGCAGGATGGCTTTAGATTGGGCTAAACACTTTGGGCAGACTGAAATTGTGGATCTTCTAGAATCTTACAGGTAAAAACCTTATGCTATTTTAAAATTAACCCTACCTTCTTTTTAAAAAATACTTAGCTATGTAAATCATAGAATATATAAATGTAGGCTATTTATAGTCTCTCTCATCCAGAGAATTTTTTTCTGCAATTATAAGAAAATTTTCTTTCTGATTTTTTAAAGTTACTGATAAGATGTTATATTATTGAGAGTGATCAATGGTGGGGAAAGCTACCTCCTGGTGAACTGATTCCCTGTATTATAGCTAATATGAATTGAATGGCATTGAGGGCTCACCAGCTGTCCCTGCACTGGGTGCTTGCTCTGTGGGGTGTGCTAAGCCCACACTGGGTGTTTGCCCACTCTGGGTGCTCACTTGCCTTGCACTGAGGGTTCATCCTGCATTGAATGCTCACCCCACATGGGGTGGCTTGCCACTTAGCATAGTTCTTGTACATAATCTGCAAAACAGCCCTTAGAGATAGGTACTTGTTCTTACTGTCTTTATTTCATGAATGAGAAAACCAAAGTCTGGAAAGGACCTTGCTTAAGATCACATAGTTATATACAACTATAATGCACCAATAAAAAAATGTGGAAGAAAAAATATCTCTTATACACATATATACAAAATGTTGTATTATAATATCTTATTTTTAATTTTATCTAATTTAAAAAAAATTGGAAGGGGGATTTCTACTTAAACATGGTAGACAGAACACATGCATTTATCTCTGCATTTCCCTCATTAACGTAACAATAAAGGAATATGAAAGGTATAGAATGATAAAGTTGAAGAGACTGAGAGGATGTGACAACTGATGGAGGATGTTAATACATTTATGGATGATACGTAGCTAATTGATTAGTTGTAATTGAATTAGCAGTATTAAGAAAAATCAGCCTGTGAGAGAGAAACTCCTTTAGTACCTTTGAATGAAGCAATGAAAGAAGATCTAATAAATAAGTATAGCAGAACTGGTTGAAATTTTTTGTAATGAACATTTTAGAGCTCCAGATCACAATCTTGCCTGCCACCAGATGATAAACCTTCCCCACCTTGGCAGGAAATGGAAGGTTTATTGAATAAAATTAAGCCACAGAGGCTTTGAACTTAAAGTTATTAAAAATTAGCCATAGAGGCTTTGGACTTGGGGTCACAAGGTACAGTAAGAAAGTGGGGGCAAGTTATCGAACAATAAAGGGGTTTAAGTGAAACTCCATAGACTGATAGTTGAAATACCGCCTACTTTTTTCCCATGCCATATCCACTGTCACTTTTTCCTGTTTGATGTATATATGTTCTTTGGCAGAAAACTTGAGAATTCTTTTCTGGAAAAATAATCCAAAGGCTAGAGAAAGTGTTTAGATGCATAAGAGGTTTAGTGTTCCTTCAATGAAATGACCATCTTTAAGTCAAATGACTGTAATCTTTACCTGTGTATTTGGAGTTCTTTTGGTGCTTTACTCTTTCAAAATGAACAGACTTCCAAGGACTGATCATCAGACTTTTGAGAGGAAAGCACTCATAAACCAAATAAATAAGACAGATCACAGTAGCACAGTTACCTTTGGAACTAGAATGAAACTAAGCATCAGGGTCTGGAAGAGAACTTACAAGAACAAAACTATAATTCTATTATTAGAAGAATATAATACCTCAAATGCTTCAGTGGCACAATTGGTTAGCTCCTGGTACTTACACAGAAGAATACAGCTCTTCTTTCTATTGTTGCTTTCATGAAACACAAGTAGTGTGCTATAGAAAAGGAATAGGACACAAATCTTTGTTTATATTTCATTTTCATGAGGCCTACCCAAATTTACCCTAACATTGCAACTTACCTCCCTGCACTGCCCATCTTTTTAACCTGTTCTTTTTCTTTTGTCTCTTGCCCATAGAACCTATTACTCTTCAATATACTACATAATTTGCTTATTTATTTACTATTTTGTTGGTTTATTATCTTTAGCTGTTTTCCATTGGAAATTAATGTCTTGTCTCATTTGTTCAGGGAAAGTGCCTGGCTGTATTATTTGATTAGTGAATATTTATTGAATTAATGAATAAACACAAGAGGGTTCATTTAAATTAAAAATGATAGAAAAAATTCAGAAGTGTTCTTAGATAAAGTAGAGAAAATTGCTAAAAAATAGGAAGAAAGTACAGGCAATGGAAAATTGTAGAAAAATATAAGAAAATTTATTCTCTGTACCCTTTATTGGGAAACCGTTAAGAGGGTGTGTTTCATAAAAAAGAGGTAAAACAAATATGAAATGACAGGAAAATACAGTAGATCCAACATGGGGGTTAGGTGAAAGGAATGATTTAGGTACTGGTAGAGAGGAGTGTTAGGACAGTGACTGTCCAGCAGGCCTAGTCCCATAGGAACAAGGAAGGCATTCTCTGAGAAGAAAAAATAATCAACTGATATTTTTGAGTATATTAAGAAACTTTACAAGTCTGTTGGAAAATTTGGGAAGAATTAGTGTCAAGTTCACAGAAAAACAAGCAAATAAAATTAAACAGTAATTTCCCTTGAAAAAGTAAAAATAAATAAAGAAAAATAAAGAAAGGAGGTGTATTCATAGCTAACTGGCTTAGTAGTAGGTAATGTTTACATAGTCATAGTAAACTCAAGAGTGAATGAAGATTTGATGAAAATTGTAGGGATTGGAATAGATGGAAAGTTTATGGAAGTGGAGGTGGTGACCTTGTCTTTCATTAGGGGTTCACAGATAATGATTAAATTGTTAATAAATAGAAGAAGGTGCATATTACTTAGAAATGGGACAGTAAATATAAAAAATGAGTAAAACAATTGAAAATGTTCCTATGTAGTGTGACTAAGGGTTGTGTGATTAGGGTTTTTGTTATAACTTTTATGAATTTATTTGTTTATTAATATTGTGAATATATATTATTTTGATTTTCTTAAAGTGAAAAATCAGAAGGGCAGTTCAGATACTTTAAAAATCTTATGAAAGCATTTTAATTTAATTATCTATTTTTGGGTTAATGTTGAGGATTGGACCTCATGCACTCTTCCACTGAGCTCTATCTCCAGCCCATAATTGTCTTTCATTAGGGATTTGAGATAAGTTTAAATTAGTTAGATAAATTATGTATATTTATAGATATTTAAAGGAAGCAATATATTTTATAATACATTATAATACATTGATAGTTTCTATTTGTTTTCAACCTATGAGTCTCAAAAAGGAAAAAAAATAAGAGTCTGAAGTTAAAATAGAGTAAAACATCTGCTGTTCAAGAACATATACAGTGTTTTGTTTGACCTGGTTTTTTGTGATTAATTTTGTAGATGTAAGTCTCAGGCATTATAAGAAGTAAATGTTTAAAGTATGAAACTATTTGTTGTTAAATTATATCAAATGATTATATTGGTTACAGAGTCTCAAAATTCTTGATAGGTCCAAATGCTAATTCTGATATAGTAGGTTTTATTGCCATTTTAATACATAGTACCTAGAATGTGCAATGCTTTTAGTACTAACACTTTTAATGTTCCAGATACTCTTATACTATTAAGTATACTAGACACTAAAGATTACCAAATTACAGATTACAAAATAAAGCAGTTATCTGGATAATACTATGTCTTGGCCAGCTGTTTTTTGTTTTTGTTTTTTTAATCCTGTAGATCATGAAATTATCAATTAAAATTTATACCAGGTATGGTGGTACATGCCTATAATCACAGTTGGGAGACAGAGGCAGAAGAATTCCAAATTTTTGAGGCCAGCCCTGTCTTGAAATAAAAAAAAAATAAAAGAACTAGGAGTGTAGCTCAGTGGCAGAACACCCCTGGGTTCAATCCCCAGTACTGAAAAAAAAATTATCCTTGTTGAATTATTGTTATTGATAGCTAACATTTATATCTTTGAACAAAGAACGTTTTCTTCATTAACCTGTTAAAAAGTAAGAAACAATAAACATAGAATATTTTTAAATAGAACTTGAAATTCAAGATACTGCAGTTATAAAATTGTGTAAGTTTAGTATTATTCTTATTGAAAAGAGTCTTGTAATTTTTTTGCTAAGCTATTTGAGATTGAGCCGAACTGAACTTCCTAGAAAGGAAGTTCCTAGTTAGTTATTAATGATGGTAATTTATATTTTTACATATAGGATGAGAAGGCAAGTGAGTTCAGTAATTTATACTGATTCTGAGTTCTTGAAAAATAGCATAATTAACCTGCTTTTTGTATAAAATTACCTAGAGTTTCTTTTTAATGTGGACAATTCATCAGAATATTATTTATTAGAAACAACCTGTGTGTCAAAATGCATTGTATTGTAAAATAAATAAATTTAATAATAAAAACCTATTAAGAAAATATAAATGACAACCAAAAGTTTTTAATTTTTTTTTTAAATATTTATTTTTTAGTTGTAGGTGGACACAAAAGCTTTATTTTATTTTTATGTGGTGCTGAGGATCGAACCCAGTGCCCCTCGCGTGCTAGGCGAGCATGCTACCACTGCGCCACAACCACAGCCCCAAAAGTTTTTAATTTTTAATGAGATAATTTACATATGATTACACTTTACCCATTTAATGGTACAATTCAGTGATTTTTTTTTTTTTTTTACGTCTGTGGACTTTTGTATATTCAGAGACTTCACTATAGTCAATTTTAGAACATTTTCATTACCACAGATAGAAACTTGTGCCCATTAACAGTCACTCCTTATTTCCCCCAAACACTCAGCGTAGGACAACCACTAATCTACTTAATGTTTCCATAGATTTTTCTATTCTAGATATTTTGTATAAATGGAATCACCTGATTTGTGGTCTTTGGTAATTGTCTTCACCTTACATAAATCTTTTCAAGGTTTATCCATGTTGTAGCATTCTTTTTATGACTGAATAATATTCTATTCTGTGAATATACCAGAGTATATTCATTTGTCAATTGATGAACATTTGGGTTCTTTCCACATTTTGACTACCATGAATAATTCTGGTCTGAACATTTGTCTATAATTTTTTAATTGACATATATATATATATGTATGTGTGTGTGTGTGTATATATATATATATATATATGGATTAATTTTTTCATTTCTTTTGTGTATATGCCTAGGAGTAGAATTGCTGGGGCATGTGGTAACTCTGTGTTTAACCTTTTGAAGAACGGTCACAGTGTTTTTTCAAAGCTGCTGCACCATAGTACATATCTGCCAGGAATGTAGGCGCGTTCTAATTTTTTTACACCTTTTCTAACACTTCTTGTCTTTTTGATGATAGCCATCCTACTGGATGTGAAGTGGTATCTCTGTGGTTTTGATTTGTATTTCCATGATGACAAATGATGTTGAACATTTTTTCATGATTATAGGCCATTTGTGGTCCTCTGGAAAAATGTCTTCACAATGTGATTTTCTAAAGGCACATAGTGTCAAATTTTGCCATGAATAATGTGCTTAAAACCAAAACATGAATTATATTGAAGTTGGTACAGTAAGTGTCACTTAGCTTTCTTAGGATATATTGGAAATTTGTAGGACATGATGGGAATCATTAGCCTTTAAGAATTACTCTCCTTTTTTTTTTTTCTAATGAAAAACAACTTTTTTTTCCTTTTTTAGTGCTTCCCTGGAATTTGGAAATCTAGATGAAAGTTCTCTGGTTCAGACAAATGGAAGTGACCTCAGTGCAGAAGACAGAGAGCTCCTGAAAGCTTATCACCATAGTTTTGATGATGAAAAAGTAGACTTGGATTTAATCATGCATCTTCTATACAATATCTGCCATAGTTGTGATGCTGGTAAATAAATATTGTTTTAAAGAATTGAATTTACAAATTAAAACTAGTTGTACAGATTTTTATATAATTGCACTGATAGTAATATATGAAGATTATCATGTTATGATTGTACACTAGTACTTGAAAATGTATGATATAGTTTCTTGTTGATTGTCTCTGATTTCACAAGATTAATATTGAAAAATGTTCTTTTCTCAGGTGCAGTATTAATTTTTCTACCTGGATATGATGAAATTGTTGGTCTGAGAGATCGTATCCTGTTTGATGACAAGCGGTTTGCTGACAATACACATAGGTACAATTTTAAACTTTATATTTGTTGCTTAAAATAACAGACAGGGACGATAGTATCTCTTTCAATTGTCAACAGGTACCAAGTCTTTATGCTTCATTCAAATATGCAAACATCTGATCAAAAGAAAGTATTAAAAAACCCACCTGCAGGTGTTCGAAAAATAGTAAGCTTCATAAAATCTTATTTTTCCATTTTTGTTAGTCATTTTTCTGTTTTCATATTAATTATGAAATAATATCCTATTGCAGATCCTTTCCACCAATATTGCTGAAACCAGCATCACAGTCAATGATGTTGTCTTTGTTATTGATTCTGGAAAGGTGAAAGAGGTAGGTTTGGATAAATTGTATTTTTATTTAAATGAAGGAGATTGAGTTCCATTCCAAGAAATACTCATTTATTTCTAGATGAATTTAATATAGTAAATGTTGATTTTACTAAAATGAACATTTTACTTAAAATCAGTATATAGGATGTTTTGTTATTTCAACGAATTAGACAAAGAGTTCAGCTTCTACTCAACAAATATTAGAAATTTAGTTAAAAGTTTGCCTAGTTATGGTGAAAATTTTGCCACAATGTGGGAATGTTATTACATATTTTCTCTTTTCTTCTTACATGTGGTCATGGACCATGTCCCTCTTGTTCATTGCTATATCTCCAATGCCTTAGTAGGTATTGAGAAGATAATTTGGTTCAAGAGAACCTTAATGGAAGAATCAAAAACCACATAAACTTAGGGTCCACAAACAGTAACCAACAGTTTAATCAGACTCATTACTTGCTTGGGTAATAAGTTTGATCTATTCCTTTACCTATTGGATATAGCTGCTTTTATACTGTGATGACATTTGAGTAATTGCGGCAAAGACCATCCCAGAGCCTGAAGTATTCACTCTTTGGCCCTTTGCAAAATCTTTTTCAACCCCTGTTGTAAATAAAGGGTAGTATTTATTTCCTTTTGGTACTGGAATGCCTTGCAGTTTTCAGTGCCCCTAACATTTAGTGGATCCATTCACTGAAAGAATGAAAATGGTAGAGGTATTGGGCATGGTGGTGCATGCCTGTAATCCCAGGGGCTTGGGAGGCTGAGGCAAAAGGACTGCAAGTTCAAAGTCAGCCTCAGCAACAGCGAGGCGCTAAGCAACTCAGTGAGACCAGGCTGGGGATGTGGTTCAGTGGCTGAGTGCCCCTGAATTCAATCCCCAGTTACCCCCTCCCCCTGCCAAAAAAAAAAAAGAAAGTGGTAGAGGTAATTGATTATTCACGTTTTGGAAAGGAAACATAATAATGTTTGTCTAGTGGATGTAAGTGATCATTTTTTACATGAAAACATTTAATGGTTTCCATGTAACTTTTAGAACTATCTTACAGAGAATAAAATTTTCTTATAGAATATAATCATAGTCATTATAGTTGTATATTGTAAAGGAGGGGTAAGTTTTGGTTCTTTGTAATAGAACAACAGTGAATATTATCATCAAAACTCTGAATGGAGCCAGGCGTGGTGGTGCCAGCCTGTAATCCCAGCAGTTAGGGAGGCTGAGACAGGAGAATACCGAGTTCAAAGCCAGCCTCAGCAACGGCGAGGCACTAAGCAACTCAGTGAGACCCTGTCTGTACATAAAAACACAGAATAGGGCTGGGGATGTGGCTTAGTGGTCGAGTGCCCCTGAGTTCAATCTCCAGTACCAAAAAAACAAAACAAAACAAACAAAAACTGAAAAGTGAGCCAAGAAAGTTCAGATTTTTTTTTGCTCTAAAGTTATTTAAAGTTGATGAAGTGGGCCTTGAATATTTGAGAAATTAATTCTGTTAGGTATTGTTTATGAAGTATATCATGGTTTAAATATGGTGGTAGTGTCATAAGTTATTTTAGAATCAATTGACAATTGAAATATTAAAAACTAAGCAGTATGTTTTCCAAAAATTCTTATAATTAAATTATTATGAGAACACATTTTTATTTGCATTTTTTGTTGGGGGGTGCTGGGAATTGAACCCACTGGGTGCTTTACTACTGAGCTACATCTCCAGTCTTTTTATTTTGAGACAGGGTTTTACTATGTTACTCAGGGTCTTGCAAGATTCTGAGGCTGACCTTAAACTTGTGATTCTACTGCCTCAGCCATTTGAGTTGTTGGAATTATAGGCACATGCATCACTATGCTTGGCTTCTTTTAGTTCTTTTATATAAGGGAAAGCATAAGTCACTGAATGATTAAAGAATGTATTCTATTTATGAATATATTATTTTAAAGTGTTTCTTTACAATATATTTTCACTTTAGGTTTTTTTGAGGGAGTATGGGGTCTATAATGATTCTGGTTTTATTTTTTCACTTGTAACATTTAGGATAGGCTAACTTTGTTAGCTCAGCAAGAGGTAAAGTGGAGGGATTAAAAATTCTTTACTTTGGGATAAGATTAGTTTAATTATTCTTATTCCATAGAATTATTATTATTCATATTCCATGATCTCCCTGAAAAGTACTTCAGAAAATGATTTTATCAGAACACTCTTATTCTTTATAATGATGTAAGTGTGATAGAAAAATTATCAAGAGAATAGACCAGTTTTTTTCTATTTTGGTGTCCTATGAGAACTGGTTGCCATTATTCAGCTATAGCACAGAACAGCAAAGCACAGAAAGGGCAAGTTTTATAGCTCTTCTTAGTTTGATTTTCATTCTTTTTCCTTAGAATGTTTATAACCAGAACATCTGGGTTTTTAATAGTGAATTACTGTTGTAATTATGTAATCAAGAAGAGATCATCAAATTAAACTTGGCATGTTAAAATATGGTGATAATGTTTCTTGCTCTTTTCTCTTAACTGCCTTTCATGTTTTAATGTAAAGATGATTTAAATATTACAGAAATCCTTTGATGCACTGAATTTTGTTACGATGTTAAAAATGGTGTGGATTTCCAAAGCTAGTGCCATACAACGAAAAGGCAGGTAATGTATATTTAATGTACATTCATCAGTTGCCTATAAAATGGAAACATTCTCATAAGTATTACATATTTATCATATCTTCCACCTCCTATAATGTTAGTTTTCCTGTTAGTCTTAATTTTTATATTATTCTTGCAAATCTAATCATTTGAAAACTTTTTTAAAAGTTGAACTTAGGTTATATTAAAGTTTAACACTGTAGTATAATTCATATTAGAATGTAAACAAAAACGAACATTCTAAACATGGAATATGGGACAAAGATCTAATTTTCTTATTTTTATTTATATATGTGTGTATATATAAACATATCTATATGTGTGTGTATATACATGCACACATACACACAATCTTTAAATAAAGACCAATAATCCATTTAAAGTGGTTAAAGAGCAAACTGAAGATTATGTATGCACTGTTAATATATTATATCATATACATTTAAATAATGCAAATTAATAAAGTAATATTTTTTTGTTTATCAGATTGACAGTGGTAAAAATGTTTTATAGTACAAAAACATGGGGGCAAAAACATGGGCCAGTAGGCTTTCGTAATTTACTGACAGGAGTAAATTTCATAATTTACTGATTGTTCGACTTCTTCAGAAGGTAAATTGAAATTGTTTACTAGATCTGCCCTTTGACCATGGATTCCACTTCTCATAATTTATCCTGTTATACTTGCACACGGGTGCAAAGATATATGTTTAAGAACATTCTTTGCACTTTTGTATATAATAATAAAAAGGCTGATAAATTATGTTATAGCTATACAATACCATGCTGGGTACCTGTTAAAAGGATGAATAGAGATCTATGTTTCTATGTGAAATGAGTTTTCATATATAGATGTGCATGTGTATGTGCAGATAAATGTGTGTGTGATTGTGTGAGCGTGTGCATGTCAGTGTATATATTTCAACACATGCATGCAAGAATCTAAGATAAATATATTAATAGCAATTAGTGGTGTTTGACTCTTATGAATGAGAATTTATGCATCTATATGTGATGCTAGGGATCAAACCTAGGATGTCCTGCATGCTAGGCAAGTGCTCTACCACTGAGCCATATCTCTGGCCCATTTTTAATTATACATAACAGTAGAGTATATTTTGACATCTTATACATACATGGACTGTTACTTCCCATTTTAGTGACTATATGATGTGGAATTATTCATATATGAACTTAGGAAAGTTATATCCAATTCCTTTCTACTATCTTTCCTATTCTGATCCCTCCTCCCTTCCCTTCTTCCTCTTTGTATAATCTAGTGAACTTCTATTCTTCCTCCCCTGCCCTACCCAACTATTGTGAGTTAGCATCTGCATGTCAGAGAGAGCATTAGACTTTTGTTTTTTTGGGGGGATTGACTTATTTTAGTCTCCATTTACCAGCAAATGCCATAATTTCATTCTTCTTTATGGCTGAGTAATATTCCATTGTGTATATATACTACATTTTCTTTATCCATTCATCTGTTGAAGGGCATCTAGGTTAGTTCCATAGTTTAACTATTGTGAATTGAGCTGCTATAAACATATGTGGCTGTGTCACTATAGTATGCTGATTTTAAGTCCTTTGGGTATATGCTAAAGAGTGGGATAACTGCTTCAAATGGTGGTTCCATTCCAAGTTTTCTGAGGAATCTTCATGCTACTTTCCAGAATGGTTGCACCAATTTACAGTCCTAGCAGCAGTGTACAAGTGTTCATTTTCCCCCACATCCTTGAAAACATTGATTGTTTATTTTCTTGATAATTGCTCTTGTGACTAGAGTGAGATGAAATCTCAGTGTAGTTTTAATTTGCATTTCTGTAATTGCTAGAGATGTTGAACATTATTTTATGTATTTGTTGACTGATCATGTTTCTTCTTCAGTGAAGTGCCTGTTTGGTCCCTTTGCCTATTTATTGGTTTTTTTTTTGTATTAAGTTTTTTGAGTTCTTTATATATCCTGGATATTAATGCTCTATATGAGGTGTAGGTGGCAAAGATTTTTTCCCATTCTGTAGGCTCTCTCTTCATGTTATTGATTGTTTCCTTGGTTGTGAAGAAGCTTTTTGGTTTAGAAATTCCATTTATTGATTTTTGATTTTATTTGTTGTGCTTTTGGACCCTTGTTGAAGAATTCAGTTCCTAAGCCAACATGATGGAGAGTTGGGCCTATTTTTTCTTCTAGTAGGTGTAGGGTCTCTGGTCTAATGCCTAGGTCCTTGATCCACTTAGAATTGAGTTTTATGCAAGGTGAGAGATAGGGGTCTAATTTCATTTTTCTACATATGGATTTCTAGTTTTCCCAGCACCATTTGTTGAAGAGGTTATCTTTTCTCCAATGTATATTTATGGCTCCTTTGTCTACTGTATTTGTGTGAGTTTGTCTCTGAGTCTTCTATTCTCTACCATTGGTCTTCATGTTTGTTTTTGTGACAATACCATGCCTTTTTTGTTATTGTAACTATATAATATAATTTAAAGCCTGGTATTGAGTTGCCTCCTGTTTTAATTTTCTTGCTGAGAATCGCTTTGGCTATTCTAGCCTCTTATTTTTCCAAATTAATTTCCTGACTGCCTTTTCTATTTCTATGAAGAACAACATTGGAATTTTAATAGGAATTGCATTAAATCTGGATACTACTTTTGGTATTTTGGCCATTTTGACAATATTAATTCTGCCTATTCAAGAACATGGGGAATCTTTCCATATTCTGAGGTCTTCTTCTATTTCTTTCTTTAGTGTTCTGTAGTTTTCATTGTAGAGGCATTTCACCTCTTTTGTTAGATTGATTCTCAGATATTTTATTGTTTTTGAGGCTGTTAATGATGTAGAATCATGTCTTCGGCAAATAGGGATAGTATAAGTTCTTCTTTTCCTATTCATGTCCCTTTAATTGCTTTCTTCTGTAGAATTTCTCTGGCTAGAGTTTCAAGGATGATGTTGAATAGAAGTGGTGAAAGAGAGCATTCATGTCTTGTTCCAGTTTTTAGAGGAAATGGCTTTCAATTTTTCTCCGTTTAAAATGTTGCTGCCTTTGGCTTTAACACATACAGCTTTTACAATGTTGAGATATGTTTCTAATATCCCTAGTTTTTCTAGTATTGTGAACATGAATGGATGCTATATTTTGTCAACTGCTTTTCTGTATCTATTGAGATAATCATGTGATTCTTGTCTTTAAGTGTATTGATGTGATGAATTTATGTTTATTGATTTCCGTATGTTGAATCAACCTTGCATCCCTGGGATGAACCCCACTTGGCTGTGGTGCACTATCTTTTTAATGTGTTTTTATATGCAATTTGCCAGAATGTTACTGAGAATTTTGGAATCTATGTTCATCAAGGATATTGGTCTAAAGTTTTCTTTCCTTGATGTCTTTGTCTGGTTTGGTTTTAGGGCAATACTAGCTTCACAGAATGAGTATGGAAGGGTTTTCCCCTTTTCTATTTCATGGAATTATTTGAGGAGGATTAGTGTTAGTTCTTCTTTGAAGGTGTGGTAGAACTTGGCTGAGAATTTATCTGTTCCTCCGCTTTTCTTTGTTGGTAGGCTTTTGATGGCATCTTTTATTTCACTGCTTGAAATGGATCTGTTTATATTTTGTTCGTTCTCTTACTTCAGTTTGAGTAGATTATATGTCTCTAGAAACTCGTCAATATCTTCAAAATTTTCTATTTTATTACAGTATAAATTTTTAAAATAGTTTGATATTGTCTGTATTTCAGTGTGTCCATTGTGATATTTCCTTTTTTAGCATGAATTTTCATAATTTGATTTTTCTCTCCCTTTCTCTTTGTTAGCGTGGCTAAGCGTTTATTGATTTTATTTATTTTTTCAAATAACCAACTTTTCCTTTTGTCAATTTTTTTGTTTTTTTGTTTAAATTTCATTGATTTCAGCTCTAATTTGAATTATTTCCTGTCTTCTGCTTTTGGTGTTGATTTGGTCTTCTTTCTATTCTTTTAATAAATGAGCTCAATGCAATGAATTTTTGTCTTGGAACCGCCTTCATAGAGTCCCATAGATTTTGATATGCTGTATCGCTATTCTCATTTCCCTCTAAGTATTTTTTTATTTCATTGCTGATTTCTGCTGCTATCCACTATTCAATTCAATAGCATATTATTTAGTGTCCAGGTATTAGAGTAGATTCTATTTTTTTAATCATTGATTTCTAATTTCATTCCATTATGATTTGATAGAATGCAAGGTATTATCTCTATTTTTTTGTATTTGCTGAGAGTTGCTTTGTGACCTAAGATATGTTCTATTTTAGAGAAGGGTCTGTGTGCTGCTGAAAGGAAAGTGTATTCAGTCATTGATGGATGAAATATTCTTTATGTGTCTGTTAAGTCTAAATTATTAATTGCATCTCAGTGAGCTGCTTAGTGCCTTGCTTTTGCTGAGGCTGGCTGTGAACTTGTGATCCTCCTGCCTTAGCCTCCTAAACTGCTGGGATTATAGGTGTGCACCACTGTACCTGGTGGAAGGTTTTTATTTCATTGTCAATTCTGAAGCTTAATTTTGATGAGTATATTTTGGCTGGCATCCATTTTTATTTTTTGTTTGTAGGATTTATGCAGTAGTGAGAGAGGTGTGTTGATGTCACCCAGTTTTCACTGTGTTGTGGTCTATTTGATTCTTGAAATTGAGAAGAGTTTGTTTGATGTACCCAGATGCTCCATTGTTTGGGGCACAAATATTTACGATTGTTATATCTTGTTGATGTATAAAACCCTTAAGCAGTATGAAATGTCATTTTTTGTTTCTTCTGATTAACTTTGGCTTAAAGTCCGCTTTATCTGATAAGAGGATAGAACCTCTGCTCTTTTGAGATCCATGTGAATGATATGTTTTTCCCATCCTTTTACTTTCAGTCTGTGAATATCTTTGCTGATGAGCTAATTTTCTTGGAGACCGCATGTTGTTGGGTCTTGTGTTTTAATTCAGTCTGCCAATGTGTCTCTTTTGATTGATGAGTTTAGGCTATTTACATTCAACCTTATTATTGAGAAATGATTTTTATTCCCTGTCATTTTGACTAATTTCTGTTGTTTTTTAAATAAATTTTTTTACTTGTAAATGGACCTTTGTTTTACTTATTTATTTGTGGTGCTGAGAATCAAACCTAGTACCTCATACATGCCAAGCAAGTGCTCTGCCACTGAGGTACAATTCCAGCCCTAATTTCTAGTTTTTTATTTGAATTAGCTTTACCTTTGATTGACTATTCTTATAGTATAGTTCTTCTTTTGCTGGTTTTTCAGTTTTAGTTTTCATTGCTTCTTCACGAAATATCTGATTAATTATGTTTGGTAGTGCAGGCTTTTAAATTCTGAATTCTTTTAACTTTTGTTTGTCATGGAAATTTTTTTTTAAATTTTTTAGATGTTGATGGACCTTTATTTTATTCATTTATTTGTATGCAGTGCTGAGAATTGAACCCATGCCTCACACATGCTAAGCAAGTGCTCTATCACTGAGCTATAACTCCAGCCCTGTCATGGAAGTTTTTTATTTTTTTAATTTTTAAAATTTTTTGGTACTGGGGATTGAACTCACGGGCACTTGACCACTGAGCCACATCCCTAGCCCTATTTTGTATCTGATTTAGAGACAGGATCTCACAGAGCTGCTTAGTGCCTTGCTTTTGCTGAGGCTTGCTGTAAACTTGTGATCCTTCCGCCTCAGCCTCCTAAACTGCTGGGATTATAGGTGTGCACCACTGTACCTGGTGGAAGGTTTTTATTTCATTGTCAATTCTGAAGCTTAATTTTGATGGATATATTTTGGCTGGCATCCATTTTCTTTTAGAGCTTGGGATATATTATTCCAAGATCTCCTAGCTTTGAGGGTCTGATGATCAGCTGAGGTCTGGATTGGCTTCCCTCTAAGCATGACTTTACGATTTTCCCTGGCAGCCTTTAAAATTCTATCCTTATTCTATAAGGCATTTTTATAATAATGTGCCTTGGTTTGGGTCTGTTGTAATTTTGTATATTTGGGGTCCTGTAAGCCGCCTGTATTTGATTTTCCATTTCATTCTTTAGGTTTGGGAAATTTTCTGATATTATCTGATTGAAAAGATTGTGTATTACTTTGATTTATATTTCCGAGCCTTCCTCTATGCTGACAAATCTTAAATTTGGTCTGTTCCATATTTCTTGGATATTCTGTTCATTGTCTCTTAATATCTTTTCTCCACTGTCAACTTTGTTTTCAAGATTATATTTGTCTTTATTGCCTGAAACTCTGTCTTCCAAGTGATTTATTCTGTTGGTGATTCTTTCCGTTGAATTTTTAATTTGGTTTACTGATTCCTTCATTTTGAGGATTTTTGCTTGATTTTTTTCAGAATTTCTATCTGTTTATTGTAGTGATCTTTCACTTGTATTTTCTCTAATTTCACTCTTTATGTTATCCTTTACCTGGCCGATCAGTTTAACCATGTACATTCTAAACTCTTTCTCTGACATTTCTTCCACAGTGGTATTGATGGATTCTGTTATTGGAGTATCTTGGTTGGTTTGGGGTGATTTTTTTCCCCTTGCTTTTTCATGTTTTTTGTGTGTCTACCCATCTAACAGTATGGATCTGAGGTAGTAGAGTTTCTATCCTATGGACTAATAGTGTCCCTGAAGGTTTCTAGTACCTCACCATTTAGAGGGAGACAAATATTAACAACAACTCAGGCAAACACTATGCAGCATTTAACCAAATATTTCCTTCTATACTGTCTACAATGTTAATTGTCACAATAAACAAATGATGTGATCAAGTATTGCCTACAATAAAAAAAGTACATTTGCAAGAGGGTTTACAATTTCAAATGGTGAACAGGAAGAGAAGTGATATAGAATATAGGATGTGATATAGGATTATGAAGGAGGAGAGAAGATAGAAGTAAAGGAAGAGTGAAAGAACAATAGAGATTGGCTGTTAGTGGAAGAAAAGAGATCAAGGGACACAGGTGAGAGAAAAAATATGTATAAAGTAAAATTTTCAAAAATTTAAAAATTAAAGAATATAAAACAAAACTGAAATATACCAGTCAAGCATCCTCATCTTCAAAAAAGAGATCCATGAGAAATAGCTGGCTTCAAAAATGGTAGAAATGAGGAAAAACCCCAAATATGAATATGTATAAATGTCCATGAACCTTTAAGGTCACAATTAAACAGAGAAAAGAAAAAAGAAAAAGAAAATCTTGATGAAAAGTTAAAGAATTGTTTCTGTTGGAGTTGAAAAGATTTTCAGCTTCTCTTCTCAGCAGTGTTAGTGGGATTGTTTGGAGTATGATGCTGTACATTCTGGGTGGATTGTTGGAGTGAGTGAGGGAGATAATCCTGTAGTTGGAAGTCCCGGAGGTGGGTTTAGGCTTAGGTGGGCTCTTGGCTCTTTATTGAATTCCAGTTGGTCTGGAGATTTTAAATCGGCACACTTCCAGGACCCAGCAGTTCATGCTGGAAGACTGCATCACAGGGATCTCCCCTGGGTTCCACTCATGTGGTGGAGGAACCAATTCTTAGTTCACTTTGTCACCCGTGGACCCCATGTTTCCTGGTCTCAGGTTCAGTCTCCAAACTCAATCCCCATGCCTTTTGAACTCCTGACCTGGCACCTCTCTTCCAGCTAGTCCTGTAAGCAGCTAGATTGATGGGGGAGGGTAGGGTCGGGTTGGTTTCCACAAACAGTTGCCCCCTGTGTAAAGGAGGAAGAGAGGGGCCAATTTAACTTCTACTTTGATTTTCAAAAATTCAATTTATGATTTTCTCCTGGTTACTTAGGCACACTCTGTGTTGTGCAGTGTAGGTTTGTCAGGCCTGTATTTCAGGCCAGACTCGGGTTTTCTAGCAATCAGCTCTGTTATCTGCAGGGCCCCACACCGCAGCTGCAAAATGATTTCTTCCTCTGTCCTCTGCCTGCTGCTGGGAGAGATGGAGCTTTTTTCCCACACAAGGATATCGTGAAGCACACCTTTCAGTTTAGTCCAGCAGTCAGTGTCTTTGATTGCTAAACTCCCTATACCCAGACATAACTTCAGGCCTCCTAAAAATGTAGGTTCCTTTAATTCTCTTATCCCTCTACTATGCTCACGGAGAGACCACTCTGGTGCCTCCACTGTGGCACTGGGGATTTCTTCTTTGTTTTATTATATCCAACCTCCTGAGTCCCTGATCTGCTTTGAATGTCCAGTATTAAATTCCAGTAAAGTCCCCCACCCTTTTTTTGTTCACCCACCTTGCTGAGAAGTTGCCTATCTGCTTTCTTGCTTTCATGCCACATAGCAGCAAGGAAAGTGACCTATTCTGCCATCTTGAAACCTCCCCTCAGGTGTTCTCTTAAGACAAAGTGTGGCTTGATGCATTTAGCTAGATTTATATACTTTTAATAGTACATTATTGGAAGTAAAAGAAATTGTAACCATCTTAATGGTTATATCTTTTAAGAGAGATTTATTGAATCCTTCGTTGTGTAAATGTTAGTGATACAGTGATGAATAAACTGTGGTCTGGTAAAGTTTAAGATGAAGCACAGGTACGTGGTATTAAAATTGCTTAATTTTTGCTCTTTCTCTGCTTCCTGGCTATGAGCTGAGTAACCTTCCTCCACTATGCCCTTCCTCTCCTCAGGCCCAAAGCAGTGAGTTGGCTGACTGTGGACCGAGACTTCTGAAACCATGAGCCAAAATAAACTTTTCTTCCTCTAAGTTACTCTTGTCAAGTATTTTATTTACAGTGATGAAAAGATAACTAACCTAGTGGTTTTAGAAGAGAGCACTTTCCCTGTTGATATTTTTCTGCTATTTCCCAGGAAGTTATACAAGTCTCTCTGATAAAAAAATGGTAATTCCTTGGAGTTGTGTAATACATAATTCATACAACTCGAATAAGGGGCCTTGACACAGTGCTTGATAACAGTAAAACTGATTGAATTTAAATTACCATTTGTTTATGTTTTGATTTTTAATTACTTGCTTTCAAAAGTTATTTGATTTTTATCATTACCCTAGGAAGTGTATCAAGTAAGTGTCATTTATTAATCTCAGTATATTAAATAATTGAGTCCAAGGTAAGTGAAATGCCTTCTAAAAGAATTTGTAGAGGATAAGTAAGGATATCTTAATCAGATGTCTTAAACCTGGTTAATTTTTCTGTTTCCTAACTCACATTGCTTGTACAGTTTATTTATTGTAGTTGTTACTGCTTGCTTTAGTCTTAATTTTGTATTTTGTTTTTAAGAGCGGGCCGATGTAGACCTGGAATTTGTTTCCGTCTGTTTAGTAGACTTCGATTCCAAAATATGTTGGAATTTCAGACTCCGGAACTTTTGAGAATGCCATTACAGGTAGAAATTTGTTGAACCTTAAAAGCCTTTTTTGGAGGGGGGTGATGGAGGAGGAGGGCCAATTTAACTTCTACTAATTTGACTCTCAAAAATTCAGTTTATGAAGCAATTTAAAATATTTTATGAAGGGTGGATATGTCTATAACAAGAAGATTTTTTCTATGCAAGAAAACTTCATTCACAATCCTTTAAAATTTTAAAGAATTATTTCAGTGTCTTTAAATTATGGGGCAGTTTATAAGCGTACTTTTGTGTGTGTGCATGCACATGCAGCGTGTTACCAATCTCAACTATGGAGTGTTTACCTTTAAAATTATCAGTAGAATTAGAAAATAAAATTAAGGCCCAAAAGATAATACCAAAATCATGTAAGATACTGAGATTACATTGGTAGCTTTGTAACTGATTTCCTGGCCTTTAGTAATTGCTTCTCTTACAGTTTTCTAACTTCACGGAACAACCATACATTGCGTAGCTTCTAGGGAAAACTACCAGAAGTGTATTAACTTGATTATCTAGTATATTAGGCTAGATGCTGGCTTCCAAACCTTTATTAGATGTAGGATCAAAGTTTTGGCATCCACTTACTTAAGGTCATTTCCCATTTCCCAGTGCCTGTGTGTGATTTTCTGTTTCTGTAAGGATAGACAAAATATTCTTAGCAAGAGCCTAAATAACCTGTTCCTGTCTATGACTCTAGTTTTATTTCTTGCTATTTCTCCTGTCTATACTCATACCAGTAGTTTTCGTTTCTCCAAATACATTTTGTTATTTCTATCTTAGGATCTTAACATTTGTTATCCACTCTTCATAAATTCTTGCCCCTTATTTCTTTTATGATAAACTCCTACTCAGTTTTTACATCTTAGTTTGTCATTTCCTCTGGGAAACTGTCCTTGGCTTCTCCATGGCCTCCCTCCCCTGTTCTTTCTTGAACTTGATTAAATATCATTTTACCTCTTTGGTTTCCTGTAGCCTTTGGAGTACTTGCTACAGTTGTGATCAACTAATTAATTAATTAATTAGTTGTTCAAGATCAGTATATATTCCATGAGAGCAGACACTTGTCTATCCTCTTTTTTCTCTAACTTGTTGCAGAGTACCTTGTATCTAGAACGCATCAAAATATTTGTTGAATGCATAAAAATTCTAGAATGTAGAGGGGAGAAAACATTTATTTTTTGGATAATGACTCTTGAGTGTTATGTGTGAGAGCTATGTGAGGAGACCAGAATGGGCAATGGTAATTTTGGTGTGAGCTGATTGATCGTGTTTATTAAGGTTCTGACATCTTGGGTAAAATATGAGTCTCCCTTTCACAGAAAGGGATGGTTCCCTCTACTAGTCTTTCTAACCCGAGACTCTACTAGTCTGCATTTAGGAACTATAGTTCCCATGATTTCTTTTAAAAATACGTCAGTATTTTATTCTTTTTAATTTTTCCAAATTATTTACTCTTTTAATTTACAGGAACTTTGTTTACATACCAAGCTGTTAGCCCCAGTTAATTGTACCATTGCTGATTTCCTTATGAAAGCTCCTGAACCTCCACCAGCTTTAATTGTAAGAAATGCTGTACAGATGCTTAAGGTTTGTGTCTTTAAATAGTTTTATTTAACCTGATTTTTTTTTACTTGAAATTTAAACTAAATGAGAATATGTTTCAACTGAATAATTGTCTTATGGTAGATTATCATGTACTTTGAACCATACTCTTATAATTTATAGTAGACAATATATATATTTACATATATATATATTTATATAGATTTGAATCAAAATATATTGTTATGAGATATGGTAGCTTAAGAAAATTTATATTATTTGGATTTTTGAGTTAAACAGTTTTTGGGCATGTCAAATTCTGCTCTTTCTCCTTTGCTTAGACAATAGATGCAATGGATGCATGGGAAGATCTGACTGAACTTGGATATCATTTGGCTGACTTGCCAGTGGAACCACATCTTGGTAAAATGGTCCTGTGTGCTGTTGTTTTGAAGTGTCTGGACCCCATCCTTACAATTGCCTGCACACTGGCTTATCGAGATCCTTTTGTACTGCCTACCCAGGCCTCTCAAAAGCGTGCAGCTATGCTTTGCAGGAAACGTTTCACTGCAGGAACTTTCAGTGACCATATGGCACTTCTCAGAGCATTCCAGGTACCAGTTGTTTATTTCTGAAAATGATGTAAATGCATTTCTTGGGCAAGTGTACCAATTAATAATAATCCCATTAATTTTGTTTCATTTATTAAATCACATTAATAGCTCAGAAAAATATCTTCTTGCTATTATTATGTTAAAATTATCGTGGTTTTTCTTTTTTTCCCCCACCATTTTCTCCTTGTAGGGATATTATATGTATGTATATTTATATATTTATACTTGTACTTCTTTTTTGATATTGAGTTTCTTTAAATCATATCTTCAGCAAGATATACTCTAAATTTTTAGTTAAGAAACATTGTATATTATTTAAAGTGCGTGGAACAATGCGAGAAAATTATCAGGGATTTAATATCTATTTATAGGTTTTTTTTTAAGAGTACATCTTTTGTGTGCTCAAGATATTCTGCCAAGAATTTAATTCCCTAAAAAAACCCCAAAATCATTTAAAATATTTTAAGATGATAATGAGAAATTGAGAAGAAAAGGAAGATAAATGAAATGTAATGTGGAAATTCACATCATCTTTATCCTTAAGTTCTCTTGAATGTAGGCCGTACATACACATTTTAAAAAATTTACTTTGTTTATAGAAATGATTCATTTCAGGCATACAAGATTTTCCAAATACATAATTAAAAAAATTTGTGAACCCTTTTATAAGTATTAATGGATAACTCATTGTTATTAATTGGGCATACTAGATACCGTGTATAATTGGTTGAGTGGTAATAAGAGTGAAATTTGGAGTAGAATTCCTATTTGTTTCTTGTTTTTTTCTCCAACTGCTTCAGAAGCAGAAAGGATAAATTATTGCTTTCATCTTTCTGTTATATTCTCAGGCAAGAAAACTCATTTTCAAAGGGTAGATTTTTTGTACTATATATAGATGATTTCTAGAAATCCCACTTACCAGTCTTAGACGGATTAGGAGATTGATATGCAGTTGAGTTTTGGAAGACCAGAATGGCAAGATTCTTAGATATGTGAAAGTATTATGATGGTTTAGTTGAAAACCTCTCACATGTTTGTGAAATAAAGTTTGCAAATGCATCTGAGAAGGTACATATTCTTACAAAGCTGCTCATTTAGGTTACTTGATACTTAGTTCTCACTGGGATTTTATAAATTAATGGCTGCAATACCATTTGAGTGTAAATTAATGACAAATTTTATTTGATCATAAAGCCTTAGAGTTTGTATAAAATAATTAAGAATTGCCCCTGAGTGATTAGTATGGTGGTTTTAAATTACTTCGTTGCCTCATCAAGAAAAGATTACTATGGCATAGTTATAAAAGCAGTGAATGTAATTTGTTTTAATTCAGGCCCTAGTATTTCTTCTTCCCTTCCTTTTCTCCCACCCTGCAAATACTCCCTCTACTCTATTGATCTTTCTGTTATTTACATATATATATTTTTTTAAATTATTGTCTTGGGGTTGTATATGATGGTGAGATTCATTGTGGTATATTCATATATCTTCATAGCAAAGTTAGGTCAATTCATTCTACTGACTTTCCCTATCCCATTCCTCCTCCCTTCCTTTCATTCCATTTTGTTTACTCCTCTGATCTTCTATTCTTTTTTTTCAATCTACCTCCCTCTTATTTTGGTTGTCATTTTAACTAAAAAGAACCAATACAAAAATTTACAAAGAACCAATACAAAAATTTACAAAAAGAAGGGGAAAAAAAGACATGATTGGTAAATATGTCTTGTTATATATAAATTTCATTTTTATAGGCTTGGCAGAAAGCACGAAGTGATGGATGGGAGCGAGCCTTTTGTGAGAAGAATTTTCTTTCACAAGCTACTATGGAAATAATTATAGGCATGAGAACACAGTTGCTTGGTCAGCTTAGAGCATCAGGTAATGTTTTCCCCTAAAGAACCTATTTAAGCTGCTTAGAGTACCATCCCCATACTTCATATTATTTCTGGTGTTAAGTAATGCCAACTCCTATTATTTTTATATCATCATGTTGTACATCTTATATTTATGAGTTTATATTTACTTCTGCATGACCTCAACTTTTGCTTTTTGATGAAAAAACAATTTTTAGAAGCTATAATTGACATATATAGACGGAATATATATTCTTTTGATATTGTCAACAGTGAGCAATTTATAATATATTTGTTGGCAAATATCAATTTAGATCTTGTTATATTTTCTTTTGTTTTTATTGACATAATTATTTTACCTCTATGAAATAGAAATTATACAAATTTAAGTAGGTGAATATGAATGCTGTTTTTTATATTTTTGAAATACCAAAACAATGGAATCACTGAAGGCACTTGATTCTTCTTTTCAAGAAGATTCTAGTTTTGCTATTTCCTTTTAGAATTGACTCTTTGAATTCCCTCTTTTTTGTTTTTTGAGTGCAATAGTACATTGAAGGCAAGTGATAGTAAAAAGATTGGTACCAGAACCTTGATTCATGAATTAGCTGAAATGCCAAAATAACATAAGAAGAGAACCAGAGGATTTAGAGTCGAGAATGTATATATGAGAGAGAGAGATGGGAAATATGAAGGATTTTGAAATTCAAGCTAGAATACTATGTATTTACTTAACTTCACCTCCCCAAAATGTTTATCACAACCAAAACATCAATACTAATCAAAAGAATGGTTTGGGTTTCTAGCTGTGAACTTTGTTTTTTCTGATAGCAGCTGATAGAGAACTTTACTGCAAAATAGTGCATTTTAAAAAATCCCGTAGGCCCCAATAAATACTATGCTTCATCTAGCTTGAGAAGATTTGAATTTTTCTATATTGGTTCTGTATTTTCAGACTTTCTAGAACAGATTATGTTAATTGTGGAATTTGCATACCATTAAACTTATATGAGCTGTGCGATTTTATATAAAAAATACACAAATTATTAAGTGTCCTTTGCACCACAGAAAAATTTGGTGTGTTTTTTTCCCTCTCTAGGTTTTGTTAGAGCACGAGGTGGTGGTGACATTCGAGATGTTAACACAAACTCTGAGAACTGGGCTGTTGTTAAAGCTGCTTTGGTGGCAGGCATGTATCCTAATTTAGTCCATGTGGACAGAGAGAATGTAGTATTGACAGGGCCAAAGGAGAAAAAAGTGCGATTTCATCCCACTTCAGTTCTCAGTCAGCCTCAATATAAAAAGGTAAAACATTTTTAATGCTTTTAGGCCTTGAGTTAAACTAATTTAGGTAATTGAAGATTAGTAAAACATACTCCAGATACCTGCCTGCTTTAAGGAAGTAGTTATATATGTGTAAACATTGCAACAAAATTTTGATTGAATCTTAGAGTTGGAAGAGTAATGAGGACTTTTATACAACCTACATGATCAATGACTTGCTTTAATTTTTCTTAAGTACTAATATACATATGCTTCATCAAGGGACTTTTTACATTTATAGTATTCTCTGTAAATTTAAGTGATAAGTACAATTAACAGTGTTTTGATTTATTTTCCTGATAGATTCCTCCAGCTAATGGTCAAGCTGCAGCAATCCAGGCACTGCCCACAGATTGGCTTATTTATGATGAAATGACTAGAGCCCATAGAATAGCTAATATTAGATGTTGTTCAGCAGTGACACCTGTCACTGTATTGGTATTTTGCGGACCAGCTAGGTTGGCAAGTAATGCTCTTCAGGAACCTTCATCCTTCAGAGGTAAATGTATTATGAAGGAAATTAAAATCTACATTTGAAATGAAAGATATGTTTTTAGTAGACCATAAAGATTGTGAAATTGCAAAATTTTGTATAGTAGTAGCAGCTCACTTTTGCTATAATGAGACAATTAGGAAATACTAAAATATACCAGTATTCTTGAAATTGATTTCTGAGGTAACTTGACATCAGTTTGTTTTCTATTAATGTTGGTGATGGGAATAAGCTTGTTTTCCATTTGAATTTAAATGATAGTTTAACAAAGTAATTTTAAAAAGAATAAGTCTAATTATTAATAATCCTATTATCTCTATAGAAATGCTTTTTAAAATATTTTTCCCCAATTATTCACATATTTTATTTCCTCATACTATTATTTTATATTGTTATTTTTATTGCATCAGGATATTTAACACATTTTTAGTATTTCATATTAATGGCTGCAAAATATTGCATTGAAGTGGCATAATGCGTATAAAAGGTTCCTTTACAGTTGGACATTTTGAGGGTTTCAAATTTTTTGCTATATAGTGATTCAGTAAATATTTGTCAGTTACTATGCTAATCGTGAGGCTGTAATAGAAAACAAGATGGTTCTGTCCTCTAGACTTAACAGTAGACATGGTAGAGAGACAGGAAATGAATAGATAATCTTTATGGTGCTATCTAGAAAATAAAGAGAGGACTGCTTTGGGGGTGACGTGCTTTAGAAGGAGCCTCGGCAAGTTACTTTGAGGAAATGAGATTTAAACTGAGACCTAAAATATGAGAAGCATCCAGCCATATGAAGAAACAGTAGTGTCCTACAGGTAGAGGAAGATGGAAAACTCCAAGATTCTATACTAGAAAATGATCTGGAACTGAAAGAAAGGCTATGTGATTGGGGCACAGTGATCAGTGGTAGAGGGCAGTGAGATAAGGTTGAAAGGAAGGCATGGATTTGTAGTCAGTGGAAGAGAAACCATTAAAGGATTTTAAGAGAGTAGGTAACATGATATGTTTTTGTTGAAAAGATCATCTTGGCTGAGGGGAAGGGTTGCTGAAGGGATAAGAATGGAAGAGTGGAGGCGGGAAGGAGGCTCTTGCAGTGTTCTTAGAACCGATGATAGCTTGGATCTAGGGTGATGGCCATTAATATAAAAAGTAGATTCAGAATTATTTTGGAGATGCTAGTACCTACTGGATTGACTGTGGCTAATAAGAGAAAGGGAGGACCCAAGTGTAACTCTTAGGTCTTGGCTATAGTAGCTTACTGAATAAAGGTGCCACTTATTTGAGATTCAGAAAACTGGGAAGAGCAGGTTGTGTAGGGGAAAAGCCAAGAGTTCTATTTAGACATATTGAGTTTGAGATAACTAAAACATCCTTAGTGAAGTTTCTTCAGAAGGCAATTGAATATAATTACCTGGAACTCAGGAAAGAAGCCTAGATAATACAAATTTGAAGGTCATCAGGTTATAATTTAAAGATGTGAGAATGGATTTTCTGAAGAGAAGGTATAAATTAGAGGTAGAAAGAGTGGCCCAATGTTGGAGGTAAATATGTATGAAGAAAAGAATGGTTGACTGAGAAATTGAAAAAGGTATGGACTGAAAGTTTTAGGTTTTTTGGGGCAGTGTGGTAGTTATTGTTGACTTTGACAAGAACATTTTATTTGGATGGTTTGAGTTTGGAAAGAGTAGAAATAGTATGGGAAGTAACTCATGAGAGTGTGGACAAGGTGGAGGCATTGGTACTTTAACATCTTCATCTGTATATCCTGCTTTCATTCATTTAATATTTTCCATGGGTTAAAATTTTTTGAAGTGGAAATTGCTTAATGAAAGCATTTGAATATTATTTGTGGTTCTTCCACTGTATCAGTCATATTAGGGCCATTAAAAGTAAATTTTCTTGCAATTATGCCATCATTCGGTGCTTGTTTAAAAATGAAATATTTAAGGATTTATTTTTACTTTTAATTCTATTCCTGCCAAAAAGAAAGTTCTTCATGTATTAGTTTATTTCCTTTTGAGTTTTTAATTTCATGTTTTGTCCATTTACTTATTGATCATTGATGTTTTCTTAAAAACTTGAATCACAGCTTTATGATATTAAAGGCATTAGCTTTTTTTCCTATTATATGTAATGCAGTCTAGTATCTATTTTAGCCTTGAATACTTTTTTGTGTTTTGATTACTACATATTCAGATTGATCTTTTCTGTTTGCTTTCAAAGCTAAGAAAGTTTTATTCCTGTATTGAAGTAATAAGTTTTATTTTTGTTTTCTATAATTTGCCTTTTTTAAAAAAAATATTTTTGTTGATGTTGATAGACCTTTATTTTATTCATTTATTTATACTCAGTGCTTGGAATTGAACCCAGAGCCTCACACATGCTAGGCAAGTGCTCTACCACTGAGCCACAAGTCCAGCCCTATAATTTGACTTTTAAGATTGATTTTTTTCTTAACCAGGTTGATTCTAGTTTAAAATGTAGCTCTCCCCCTGGCACAGAGTGCTTTCTCCTTATCTGTGCCACTTATTAAATAGTCCTTATGTATCCTTTTTGTATCCTTATGTATTCTTTTATTTGCATGATTGTGTATTAAATTGGGCATCTTTAAGGTTTCTGTTCTTTTACATTTCTGTATATAAATAAATAACATTTGCATTATATGTTTTGTTTAGTATTTTTGCTTATTAACAAGTTCAATATTAGTGGAGGATCTCCTTGTAACCCTGCTTTCTATTATTAAGTTTTTTCTTTTATAATTGTGCCTGTTTTTTTAGAGTGAATATTTGTTAGTCATCTTTTCGTATTTCTTTCTGCAAGCAACGATTCTTTTGTGATTTTTATTTAGTATTTGTTTTCAGGAAATTTAGAATATTTTATTTAGCTATACCTTGTTTTAAGTTTAGCAGTATCCTCCTTTTTAGGTAACTTTTTTCTAAAGATGGGAAAATTTCTGAAGTTTTTGTTTTTTAATTGTTATGGCAAATAGGTTTCTGAGTCATTTTCCTGCTGACATTTCTTAATAGAGATTCTATTATTGACATTAATATGCTTTGTTTGCCCTGTTACTTCACTAAGCTCTTATAAATTCATTGGATTTTCTATTTGTTAAATTATATCACCTTTGGTTGGTAATTCATTTATCAGTGTTTTTTACTTTCTTTTCCAGACTTTGGAAAACCATATTAATGATTGACTTTGTCTTATTGAATTTTAAAGATTTAAGTGCTAAATTTGTACCATTGATTGTAATGTTGATTTTTGCTTTAATGTATTTTATTAAATTAGGGTAGAATTCTTTTTCTCTGGTAAAAAGGTGCTTTTTTTTTTTTTTTAAAGGGGAGAAAGTACTGGGGTTGAACCCAGTGATGCTTTACCACTGAGGCACATCCCCAGCCCTTTTTCTATTTTATTTTGAGACAGCATCTTAATGAATTACTTAGGCCTGGTTAAGTTGCTGAGGCTGGCCTCGAACTTGTTGTCTTCCTGCCCCAGCCTCTCAGAGTTGCTGGAATATCAGGCATGCATCACTGTGCCCAGAAAAATGTGCTAAATTTTTAAAATAGCTTTTTGAATTAGAGTTAGTTTATCCAGTTGATGTGGTGTATAGGTTTTTCTGATTGAATTGTTATTATTCTGAAAATAAACATTCCTTAGACTAAGTAAACTTTATTACACTGATGAATGTTTTTCTAGCATTTTATTTAAAATGGTTACATACATAGGGTTTGTGTGGTGTGCTTATATACATTCAGGTATGTTTAGGGTTTATGTGTTACCAGGTTTTAGGGGTAGGTCCAGATTTGTCTCATTAAATTAACTAGTCATTAGTTGCTTCCTTGAGAGTTTGATACTTGGTGTTCAAGGACATTTAACATTTTCCTTAAATAGGTTTGGGTTTTTCTATGTCTTGTTCTTTGGTTTTAATGTTTTTTTAAAAAGAATATAATAAATTTCTTTGAAGATTTTAAATCTGTAATTATGTATAATGTATTTTTTAGCTTATTAATTTTATAATCTTGTATTTTTATGATTTTATCTCTGCTAATTTTTTAGAAGGATTTGTGCTGCTTCTTTATTAAATCTACATAGGGTTGTGCATTAATTTTTTCAAATAACTGGAGTAAAATTTTAACTATTTAACTTGTATTACCATTTTGTATTTCTAATGCATCAGTTTTTTTTCTTTTCATTTTTCCTCATTTTTTGGGGGGTGTTATGCTGTTTTTCTACAATATATAGGTGTTTTTTTTCCTAAAATTGAACCATGTAAATTTACATTAGTTGCTTTGAGCATCTTCCCCTTTACATATAATTTTTTCATACGTTTATGTTTTTAGTTCTTTCTTCATTCAGTTATTTAAAAATTTTTAAGTTAATGTCTTTTTGTTTTGCCTTGCATTGTGATTAGAGATTTTAATCTTTAAAATGTCTTATTTTCTTCTTTTAAATATTGAGACTCAATTATGATCTATTTGGTTTGGAGAACTTCTCATACAAATTGTTAGTATGTTGGGAGGATTTGTTCACATAAAGAATATCTGGCTTACTGTTTTGCTATATATAAAATAGTAAAAATTATTTATTTTTTCAATATATGTTGGAACAGCGGACGGCATTCCCAATGACAGTAGTGACAGTGAAATGGAAGACAGAACTACTGCTAATTTGGCGGCTTTAAAACTTGATGAGTGGCTTAATTTTAAACTAGAGCCAGAGGTGAGTTGCTTTTTAATAAGTAATACAAATTTCTTTCATTCAGTGAGTGTGAACTGCTCTACAGTATGATAAAAATTTAAACTTTAATATTGAGCCCTTAGTATTAGGGAACAGCTTGCTTTTTTTTTTTCTTTTTAAGCTTTCAGAGGGTGCTCATGCATTATGGTATCTCCCACCCCCCAACAAAGGACTTGAAAAACCGAGGTGTGGTTCAGTATTTATGGTTATTGTCTTGGTCCACTTGTGCTGCTATAACAGAATACTATAGATTGGGTAGTTTATAAGGAACAGAAATTTATTTTTCATACTTCTAGAGGCTGTGAAGTTCAAGGTCTAGGTGCTGGTAAGGACTGCTCTTTACTCCCAAAATGACAATGAAAATGGTGTATATTAAATGGCAAAAGGTGGAAGTGCAAGAGAGGGAAACTGTCTCCATCAACCCCTTTTGTAAGAATATGTCATTCCAGTCATCTCTTCAGTTCCACACCTTCAAATACTGTTGCATTGTGAATTAAATTTCAACATTAATTTTTAGAGGGGATAAAAACATTCAAACCAGAGTAGAAATATTTGAGTATTTCTGGATGTATAAGAAAATACTGAGTATTGGTTACATAAGAACTCCCTTTATTTTGGGTAACTCTGCTTCTGAAAGAGGTCATTCTGTTTTCTTTTTTCATATACTTCTGAATTGGGAAGAATAAACATCTTTTCAAATTATCAATTTTCTTGACAAAGGCTTCCCTTAATTCCACTTCTCCTTTTAAAGATGATTCTGCATCTATTTTGGGGGCTCAACCAAGTGGACAGTAGTCAACATTGGCTAGTTTTACTTTATTTTCCATGCATTCGTTCATCATTCCAACCCACTGCAGTTTCATTCCCATTCCTACCAACTCTTTTTTCACTGAAATAATACTTGCCAAGATCACCTGTGTTCTCCATGTTGTCAAAACCAGTGTGTCCTTGATAATCTCTAATAATTGACACTGTTATCTGTAACTCCTTTTTGTAAACCTGACCTCCTCCATTTTTTTCTCTCCTCACTTCTGCTCCAACTTTTAATTATTAGTATCACTTAATCCTTAATTCTTCCTCTATTGTCATTCCTTTTTGGGTTGCTCATTGACTTTTTTTTTTTTTTTACACTTTATGTATATACCTTTTATTATATGCAAGTTATACTTCATTAAAGATATTCACTGACTATGTGTGTTTGTGCCTTAAATTTAAATTCTCTAGTTCTCTATGCCTTGTTCTTTTCTTCTCACTCTCTGTGCAATCCCTGGGAACCTTATGTTTATGTATAGCTTTAGTGACCATGTATGCACTGATGTTCCCAAGTTTGTATTTCTAGCTTTAGCCTTTCAATGAATTGGCTGCCTTATGAACATCATCATTTGGATGTTCTACAGACAGTAAAGCATGATATCAATAGAATTAAATGTCTTTTTCTTTATTTGCTTTGCTGCTACTTTTTTCAGTAATGATTACATTGTACCACAACCAGTGTTTACTGTCTCTTTTATTAGACTATTTAACTTGATTTTCTGTCTTTAAGAGCTTAGAATATGGTAAATGAGAGATTTCACTTCATTCATGCAACAAGATGAATGACATTAGTAAATTATGTTAAATGTAAAGTATGTTCTTTGGAAACAGTTGCAGACCTTAGCTAATGAACAAAAGTATCTTGAAAAGTTTCTTGCATATGTTATATGAATTTTGCTTATATCTGTTTGAATGAGGAAATTTTCGTTATAGGCAGCCAGTTTATTGCTGCAACTGAGACAGAAGTGGCATAGCTTATTTTTACGTCGAATGAGAGCTCCGTCTAAACCTTGGTCTCAAGTTGATGAAGCTACCATAAGAGCGATTATAGCCGTTTTAAGCACTGAAGAACAGTCAGCAGGTTTGCAACAACCATCTGGGATTGGCCAAAGGCCAAGGCCTATGTCTTCAGAAGAACTTCCTTTGGCATCATCTTGGAGATCAAATAATAGTAGGAAAAGTTCAGCAGATAATGAATTTTCTGATGAGTCTACTACTGCAGAAAGGTAAATTTATAACATTTTATCTAAATAGGAGATTTTCTCCAGGAAAATGAATTATTTATAATATTTAATAATTATTTTCTTATAATCTAGGGTACATAAAAAGATTACAATATGATTGAAAGAGGTTTATACTTGTAAAATGTAGTTTTTACAAGTATTAAGTTGTATGAAGGATTTTAAGCTACTGGTATTTATGACTTATTTAATATGGCTATTCTTTTCAGGAAAAACATCAGATGTTTCGTTTCGGAATTCACAAATTTAAGATTTCTTAGAAAGGATAGCAGCATTTTAAAATTATAGATTTAGTTGATACATGTCAAATGACATTTTCCTGTTCTCTGCAGTGAGAAATAATGGCTCTGGCTATTTAAAGAACAGCTTTCACACAAGCCTTACCTAGTAACAGTATTGCTGACAAGCATTTGTACAGAAAAGTACTTAATTCACTCATTCAGTGAGACATCAAATGCTTGTTGTCATTGATGTAAGGTGTATAGCAGAGAACAAAACAGATAAGATCCATTCCTTTACATAGTTTGCATTTTATAAGGAAAGGCGTATAATAAATAAGCACACAAATTTACTGTCATGTGAAAAAAAATTGTTTTCATGTGACATGTGCCAAATTTCTTTTGTTCCTTCTAGTACTTTGCAATTAGGTGTGTTGAATTTATTAAATGATTGTTAATAAGGTGTCATAATTTCATTAAATGGTTGTTAATAAGAGAGTTGTTGGGTTGGTCATGTATATCAGTGGTAGAGTGCTTGCCTAGTGTGCATGGGACTCTGGGTTTGATCTCTAGCACCACACACACACAAATAGTTCTTAATGTAAAAATGCATTTTAGAAATACAATAGTGTTTATAGTGAATAATTGGGTGTAATTTAGAAAATATTTCGGTTATGGAATCATTTGTTGGTTTCAAATTTTACTTTTATATCAGTTAAAAAAATTCTGCCGTTAGAATTGATAATAACTTATTATGAGGCAGTTTTGATACTGTTTGTAGAAAGTCTCTATAGTAAGAATATGATTTCATAGTTAAGAAACAAACTAAATATTGGAAACAAAGTATGTGATGCTTACTACTTTTCAAGGCTCAGCTGGAATTTTTAAACCTTCTTTTGATCAGATTTTGCATATTTGCATAAAGACTGATCTGTTAAGACTTCAGTGAAAGAGAAATAAAAAAACTAATTTCCAAATTGTTTAGGAATAATTCAGCCAATTTCCAAGAAATCTTACAGTTTATGAGCCCGAACCTTTCTCTTTGGTCTAGACCCCTACTGAAAGAAAGATAAGACCCAAAAAGTGCATTTTCTACTCAGACACTCCCACCTTTGAAAATATTGTTCTGAAGTTTTCTTGAGCACTGGTTGTTTAGGATGTGGGAAATCATTTCCATAGAAATTGTTTTGTGGTAGTGTTATTCTTATAAAAACCTGTTAGACCCATAGCAGCACTTTAAGTATATGTGTGTAAATGCCTGTGTATATAAATGCATATGGATATAGGCACGCATGCATTTTTAGAAATGAGAAATAAAACTTCCTTTTTTTCTTTATAAAAACAATACATGCTCATTTTAATAAAAATAGGGAAATACAGAAAGTAAATGAAATTAGAAAGTGTAATTTATAAAATGGTTCTTATAAATTCATATTTTAAATGTGATATTACTATTAGCCTCAACATTTTTCATTTCTTTGCAAGTTGCAGCCTGTCACTCTTCATTCTTGGACCTGTTAGGATTTCATTTTTCAGACTTTTGGTGGTAATGACAGATAAGGCCTGAAGTTTATGTAGCTTGGTGAAGAATAGAATAAGGACTCTTAGGAAGATTTATTTCATGTTTTGATTCTCCAAGCATTTTTTCTTTTTAATTAAGACATGATAATTATACATATTTATGGCATTGAATGCAATGTTTCCATACATTGAAACAATGTATATAATGATCAAATCAGGGTAATTAGTATTTGCATCTCCATATCATTTCTGTGTCTGGAGCCTTCAAATTCCTTTCTTCTAAGTCTTCATAAAATATATAATAGCTTATTATAAACCACAATCACCCGACTGCTGCACTGTAGAACACTAGAACCTATAACTAATATCTGTTCTGGTACCTGTTCTCCAAACCTCTCTCTAAGCTGCATTCCCCCCACCCCTACTTTACCCTTCCTTGCCTCTAGTAATCACTGTTTTACTCTAGGAATATTTATTTTCAAGGGAATAGTTATAATCTTTGTGGGATTGCTTCTTAGAGAAAAGGTATAGTTATAATTTTTACTATAAGAGAGTAACAGATTAGGTAACAGTTTCTTTTAATAAAAGTTTCATTTACTTGATGCAGAAACTACTAAAATAATAGCAATTGCCAATGTTTCATCCTAAAATTAAACTGTTATTTTTTTAAATATCATTTTCTAAATAATACTTTGATGATAAAGAACAAACATTTTTTTCTATAAGGAAAGTTAAATAATTTTGCCACTGTATCTATATGAGAATCTCCTTAAATGAAAATTTAGGTGGAAGGTCGGTGGGAACTCTTTGTTTCTACCTGAATGAAATTTTGGGGGAAAGACATATGAGAGAAAGGCTAGAATCCATCTCAAAGCACAAGACCAATTTGAAAACCACAAAACTAGGCATTTAGTTCCATTGACAACATCATTTTAATTTTTTTTTTTTGGCAGAGCTGGGGATTGAACCTATGGCCTTGAGCATGCTAGGTAAGCGCTCTACCACTGTGCTGCATCCCCAGCCCCCACCATTTTAATTTCAATAAGATCTTACCCTCACTTAGGTTCTGTCACTGATTTTTTAGGTCCATTAGTTACCAGGGCAAGGATGATAGAATTTAAGTGGTTATAACAAGGTGATTCATTGGACCTCATTTAACTGGAAAAAAAATATACCTGAAGAGTTGTTTTTACACTTCTTAACAAGTTTTTGTTAATGATTCATATGTACATTCATTATATATTTTATTGCTAATGTTTTTAGGCTTTTAGACATTTTCTTTCATTTGTTAAAGAATCCTGGTTCTAAGCTATTTAAAGGGAAGTAAATTGTGAGGATAAAGCTCCTTTAATTTTGTTTTGAAGACAGAGTAATTACAATTGTAAGACTATAGAGGTTTATAAATTATTGAAGACCTACTTTTTTGGTTTTATATTTATTATAACCATCATTAAAAACAGTATAGAAACTCCACAGTGAACTCCACAGCCCAGCTTGAATAATTACCAAGATTTTCACCTGTTTGAAAAAATTTGCCTTTTTTTCTTGCTTTCCTGTTTTGCTTTATATATTTCAAAGTAAATCCCACACATCCTGTCATTTTACCCTTCAATATTTAAATATGCATCTCTTAAAAATAGAGATATTTTTTCTGCACAGCCATAGTGTAGCTACCAATCCCCTCAAAATTAACTTTTCCCCAATTATCTCAAATTATGGATTTATTTAATCCTCATCCAGAGATTGATTATACTAGGTTGTCAAGTTTCTTAAGTTTGTTGTGATCTAGAGCATTTCTTCCCTTGACTTTTTTGAAGAAACAGGTCAAGGTCACTGGCACTCAGAGATACTCCACATTCTTCATTTGTCTCTTTGTTTCCTCTTGGCATCAATTTATTCCTATATCTTGTGTATTTCATGTAAACTGGTAGTTATCTGTCAAGGCTTGATTAGATCCACTGTTTTGTCAAAGAATATTTTATAGATCATGTGAACTTTATGTTGTGACCAGGAAATAATGTATGGTTGAACCACAAAGACCCACATTTTTAAAAAAATTGTAAAATTTCTGAATGACATGTTTGTGGCACTTAATCATAGAATGTTTGATTAGAAGAATCTTAGATTCTACTTAGAATAATCCTTTAATTTAGCAGATTAATGAAAGCACAGATAAGGAGAGTTGCTCGGGATCACACGCTATTTGTTGTAAACCTAGTGCTGTTCTAAAAATCTGTGTCTCCTAACTGTAGTCCAGCATTCTTTCCACTTTACCACACTGTAATATTTAGTATGCTTTTAAAGTCCATTTTACTTAATATCATTGCTGATATTTTAGATCTTTTAAAATGTATTTTTAACTCATTTTTTAAAGTATACTCATATAGCTCAGCTATTTCTCTTTCTTTTTCTTTTTTTGCTGGAGATCTAACCTAGGACCTTATGCATGCTAGTTGAGTACCCTACTACTGAGCTATATCCCCCTAGCCCTGTCCAGCTATTTCTTAATTTTTAAACATAATAAAATAATTAAATTCTTTTAAAAAATACTATTCTATACATCATAATATCATTGGGACTTTTGATTGAAATAGCATCAACTTTGTATTGCAAACTTAAATGTAATTGATATTTTCTTCCTCCTTGCTCAAGAGTATTGATGAAATCTCCATCTCCAGCATTACACCCACCTCAAAAGTACAAAGATAGAGGAATTTTACATCCTAAACGAAGCACTGATGACAGATCAGATCAATCTTCTGTGAAATCTACAGACAGCAGTAGTTACCCTAGTCCTTGTGCTAGTCCTTCTCCTCCATCTTCAGGGAAGGTAAAGTATCTAAAAGTAGATGTAGTAAGGAACAGATTTGTAGCACTACTGATGTTACATGTTTTTCAAAATTACAAATATTTCTACTTTTCTGATTGTCAACTCTGAAAAACTGAGAGTGGCATACTGGTGACACTTTGAGTAAGTTTTTAGTTTCTTGCTTACCAAATAGTCCTAATTATTACCATCTTGGGGTATTTTAAAAACTAACTATTCACTAATGGCATGCAGTTCATTGTTTCCTTAGAAACTTGGTTAAAAGAAATAACAAAACGATTGTCTTAATTTAAAATAATTTTGGTTTATAATTTCAGAATTGAAAAGTTTTGTTTCATTGTTGATTTCTACAGTTCAATAGTTATATTAAATTACACAAAATAAAAATTTAAAAAAGTGCAGAAGACAGATTAGGGTTAGTAATGTATGAGATGTTTTTAAGGAACTGAAAACTGTCATTTAAAAAAATAGTAATAGAAATTATTTTTATGTTCAGAATATGTTACTTTTACCTTCCTGAGTACCTGATTAAGTAAGTATTTGATTAGGGGTTTGTGTTTTGTGAAAAGGTCTGCTAAAACACTTGTTAAATGGAAGGAAAAGAAATGATTTTGTGAATTTGCGTTCTTAGAGTTTGAATTTTTTAGCTTCTTTTAAAATATTTTAAGGTGCAATTTACATATAATAAAATTTGCCAATGTAAACTGCAATTTAGCGAATTTCAGCAAATGCATATAATTGTGTAACTGCACCACAGTCATATACAGAAAACATTTCCATCAACCTAGGCCCTGGAAACATTCTACTGACTGTTCTTTGTCCCTTGAGCTTTGCCTTTTCTAGAATTTCCTATATACTGAATCATGTGAATGTAACTTTTTGTGTCTGTTTTATTTCACTTAATACAGTGCTTTTGAAATTCATCCACATTGCTAAGTTTATTATTAATTATTTTTATTTCGGGGTAGTATTCCATTATATGGATATACCACAGTTTGTTTCCCCATTCACCAGTTGATGGGCATTTGTTTTTTTATGGCTATTATTGAATAAAGCTGGTATAATATTTAAATACAAGTCTGTGTGTAAATGGGTTTTCTGTTTTGGACTAGATTCCTAGGAGTAGGATTGTTGGTTGTATAGTAAAGGTATACTTAACTTTAAAAGAAACTATTCCATGTTTTCTAAAATGGCTGTATTATTTTGTATTTGATTCAGCAGCCTTAGAGTCTCGTTTCCTTCATATCCTTGACAAAATTTAGCTTTCTTAGTCTTTGTAATTTTGACCATCATAGGGCCATTGTAGTTTTAGTTTGCATTTCTCCAATGACTAATGATAATCCGCATCTTTTCTCGTGCTTATTTGCCATCCTGTGTATAGTTTTTGGTGAGGTATCTGTTCAAATTTTTGGTCATTTTTTTATTCTTACTTATTGGTTGTCTTATTGAGTTGAGAGAATTTTCTATATATATTCAATGTATGAGCCTTAGTTGTATCTGTTTTGCAACTTCATCAATCTTTGACTTGCTTTTTCATTTTCGTAATAGTCTTTCAAAGAGCAAATGTTTTTTGATTTTGATGGAATCTGTTTCATCCCCTTTTCCCTATTATGATTAATATTTTTTATGCAACCCAAGATAACAAAGATTTTTCCTGTCTTGTCTTCTAGAAGTTTTGTGATTTTTATGGCTGGTGCTCTTCCATTTAGGTATATGATCTATTTCAAGTTAACTTTTCTTTATGATATAGATGGGTTAAAGATCATGTTTTGACTTTTGCCTATACAGTTGTTCTGGTACCATTTGTTGGGGAAAACATTACCTTTTTTTCTATTGAATACTTTGATGCGTATGTAATAAATAAATAAATTCAATAAACAAACTAAAAAAATGTGGTCTGTTTATTGAATTCTGTTCAGTTTCACTGAAATTATATATATATGTGTGTGTGTGTGTGTGTGTGTACACGTGTGTATATATTCTCCATTTTTTTCTCCTTTTGCTAGTAATACACTGATTATATTATATAACTTTATAGCGAATATTGATATTGGCTAATATTTTGTCTCTGTCTTTGCTCATTTTTTCAAAATTGTTTTGGTTATTCTAGATCCTTCATATTTTTGTGTAAACTCAAGAGAGCCTTCCATTTTTTATAGATTTTTTTTAAGTATTTGAAGTGAGATTGCATTAAATCTATAGATTACTTTGAAACAATCAAGTTAATACATTTTAGTCTTTAATTCATAAGCATGGTATACTTATCTATTTGTTTTTAAATTTTGCCTCAATACTTTATAGATCTCAGATATTATACCTTTTTTGTTCAATTTATTCCTAAGTATTTGATATTTTTGAAGTATTGAGTTTTTTTTTTTTAATTTCAATTTCTGTTGTTTCTTGTATATTTTTATCCCTAAGACCTAACTTACCTCACTTATTCTGTTAGCTTTTTATGTAAGTGTCTCAGGATTTTCTACATGGATAATCATGCCATCTGTTTTTTTGTTTGTTTTGTTTTGTTTGGAGACAGAGTCTTGATATGTTATCTAGGCTGGTCTCAATCCTCTTACCTCAGGCTCCTGAATTACCGGAACTATAGTCATGTGCCACTGTGCCTGGCTAATGCCATCTGTTAAACACAGTTTTGTGTTTTTTTTTTTTTTGAATCCGATTGTTGTTTATTCTTTTTTGGCCTTATTTTTTCTGGCTAGAGCCTTTAGTAAAATGTTGAATTAAATGTTGATCAGACATCTTTGCCTTGATTTCGGGGGAAAACATTGTCTTTTATCATTTAGTGTACTGTAATTGTAAGACTTTTAGATCTAGTTTGCTGTGAATTTTTGTTGTGAATAAGCGTTGAATTATGTTCAGTGCTTTTTTCTACATCTGTTATCTAAAATCACCTGAAGTGATAGCATAATTATCCTTTTTGTCTATTAATATGGTAGATTTCATTGATTGATTTTCTTATGTAAACCTTACTTGATCATGGTGTTATCTTTTTTATATGGCTGGATTTGATTTTGTTAAATCAAAAATTTTGTTAAATGAGAGACTTTTGTTCATGAAGGGATATTGTTCTGTGGTATTTTTTTTTTGTGTTATCTTTGTATAGTTTTAATATTAGTCTTTTTCATTTTTATTTTTGGAAGATATTTGTACTGTGTAGAAAATTCTAGGTTGACAGTGATTTTCTTTCATTACTGTAAAGAAGTCACTCCATTGTCTTCTGCTTTACATAGTTCATGATGGGAAGTTGATTGCCATTCTTGCTTTTCTTAGTTTATAGTCTTTTTTCCTCTAACTGCTTTTAAATTTTCTTTTTTTCACTGATTTTCAAAAATTTGGTTTTTGATATGACTTGGTCTGGTTCTCTTTATGTTTTTTTAAGTTGATTTATAATTTTCATCAATTTTAGAAATTTAAGGCTAATTGTGTCTTCACATATTTTTCATCTCTTTACCCTCTTCTGGGACTCTGGATACACAAATGTAAGACCGCTGGATATCTTTCCATAGGTCAGAAATTCTCTCTTAATTTTTTTCAGTCATATTTCTCTTTTTGCTTCATTTTGGATATTTCTATTGCTATGTCCCTATGTCATTCCTATTTTCACTTTTAGTGTCTTACTGTTCACTCTTTACAATGTATATGCAAATATTGTATTTTTATCTCTAGAAGTTCCCTTTGGGTCTTTAAAAAATATCTTTGATTTCTCCTTTTATTAATGTTTATGATTTCCTCTGCCTTCTAGAACATTGTGAACATATTTATAACAGCTCCTTTAACATTCTTATCCCTAAATTGAGTCTGCTTCTGTTGATTTTTTTTTTTCCTGGTTGTAGGTTATGTTCTCCATTTTCTTTCTTTTTCTTATTGATTTCTTTGGCTGGTAGATTTTTGTTGTATTCCCTTGGTGTTAGACTTTATTCTATTATACAGTTTAATCAATCAGTTTAATCCTTTTGTGGTTTGATTGTAAACAGTATTAAAGTAGGTCCAGAGCAGTCTTTATTCTGGTATTAATCTGGTACTAAGTTGTGACCCTTCTGTGCATCTGTGCCCTGTGTGTTATGAGGTTTCTGTTCTGGCTGAAGATAACATGATATACTCCCAGCTATTTGTGAGCTGTAGGAATTATTTGATTGACTGCTTTCCTAGCTCAAGCACATTTTTTTTTTTTTTTTTCTGAGCTATGTTCTGGTTAGTACTTAGCTAAAATCTTAGGCAATTCCTCTGGAGTTTTCTTTCTGTGCAATTTCCTTGCATCTAATACACTGCCATGTAAATTACAGCCATCTTGGTCTCTAAACTCTTATCTTTGCCTTTGCATCTCAGTGAGACTATTAGACTCTTTTTTGAGTTTCCCTTTGTTACCTGGAAACTGCCTCCAAGTAGTAAACTGGAGTAATCTTAAGATGTTTTGCTTTCAGAATTTCAAACTTTATTAAAGCATTTTCTGGAAATACAAATGGAATATAAATCAAAGTTGATAATCTAGAATACTTTCTTGATAAGGCATTTTGAATGCTTTGAAAATGAGTACTTGTTTTTGACTCTTTAACTTCATTTTGATTGGGATTTGTGTAGGTTTTCAGGCATGATAGAGCTATTTGCCTTTGTTGAATATTTGGTAAAATATTTGGTTTATTTGTTTTTGAAGATGTTATTTAATGGAGCCATTGGTTTTGAAAGGTCAATTTACCTTTCAAGAACTTATGCATTCTCTTATAGGGCTCAAAATCTCCTTCACCAAGACCAAACATGCCTATTCGATACTTCATAATGAAGAGTAGCAATCTGAGAAACCTTGAAATTTCTCAACAGAAGGGTATCTGGTCTACAACCCCTAGTAATGAGCGGAAGCTAAATCGAGCCTTTTGGGAGAGCAGCATGGTTTACTTGGTATTTTCTGTTCAAGGATCTGGACATTTCCAGGTGAGCCATCCTGAAACAGTAAAATGAGCTTGTTCTGGCTGTAGGATATACCATACAGATAAAAGCAAAACAAACTCTGGCTTTTTATTGCATCATAAGGCAAGAAAGCCTTTTTCTTAATTAAGAATTAGGAATATTTTACATCTCTTCAAGGAGGTGCTAGAACTGGCATCCCTTTGTTTTTGCCTTGTCTTATCAGAGCTCTTCTAGATGAACAGTTTTTTTCTTCTGAAGACAACTTTAGATTACTAGTTCTCGGTGGATTTAATAATGCATTATACAACCTTTTGGTTATGCTTAAATTAAATAGGCCAAGAAAGTATTGACAATGAAGAAACCGTGTTTCTTAACTCTTCTTGACTTACTGTACATCTGAATTTACAAAATAATGAATTTGGTAGTTGATATTCATTATAATTCTTAGAAATAAAAGTTTGGAGGTTTGTATTTATTATATAATAATGTGGGCTTAGAACTATTGATACATTATTTATAAACTGTTACTATTTGGAATTATATTTGGCTAGAATTGATCTTTCCTCTAAAATTTGGCAATAAATCCTTATATAAAACAATTACAAAGTGGGGCTAGGGTTGTAGCTCAGTGGTAGAGCGCTTGCCTAACATGCGTGAGACACTGGGTTCGATTCTCAGCACCACATACAAATAAATAACAACTAAAAAAATTTTAAAAAAATATACAAAGTAAGCTTTTCATTGTTTTTGTTAAGTGTGTACTACTTTTACATCTTTACTTAAATTTGAAAAACTCAGCCTTATCAGATAAATTTATGTATTTTAATATCATCCTTGCCTCCACTCTTTTCCCTTCAGGGATTTTCTAGGATGTCTTCTGAGATAGGAAGGGAGAAGAGCCAGGACTGGGGCTCAGCTGGACTAGGAGGAGTATTTAAGGTGGAGTGGATACGAAAAGAAAGCCTTCCCTTTCAATTTGCACATCATCTACTAAATCCTTGGAATGACAACAAGAAAGTACAGATAAGCAGAGATGGGCAGGTACATGCTGGCATTTAAATGTTTTCTTTCATTTTTGTTTTTGTTTTCTTTTACTGTTAGTGCATAGAGCAGAAAATGCACAAATACAAATTATATATTCCATGTTCACATAGAGAACGTTTTGATATATAAAAGAGCTGGTGTAAAAGTTGAGAAAATATGTCTTATAACTCATTGCTTTTTTAACATTTCATAAATTTTGCTTTTTACTGTAATTGTTTGTAGAAGTCTTTCATAAGTCATTTCATGGAGATTTCTGTTGTCTTACTAACTAAACAAATGATCAAAACTAACAAATAGAACATAACTTTCCTATGTTCACATATGAATACATGATTAGTTGAAACTCCACATTCTGTATAAGCAAGAATGGGTTCCTAATTAGAATAAGGTTATACTCCATGTGTGTATAATATGTCAAAATGTACTCTTCTATCATGTATATTTAAAAAGAAGAACAACAACAAAGTACTTGTCTGCAGGAGAAAACTTGAAATAATAGAAAAAACAGTGTAATCTTGAGGTCATTTGACTTGTCTCAAATGACAGTGGTGTTTAAAACTTCTTTATAGTTTTAACTATGTAAAGTGAATTAACGACTTTTTACTATTCTAGTAGCCATTTTTATTATATTTTGCTTTGCCTTGGTGATGCTGCTTATGTGCATTTTAAGCTAGTTTGTGATGGAAATTAACATACAGCACCAAATACTGTGCTAGCTGCTTTATATGGCTTAGTTCTTAGAAATAAAAGGAGTTATTAGTCAAACTTTATGTAAAAGCAAAGAGACTCAGATCAGTTTTGCCTGTTAAGATCTCACAGCTAATTATTTAGAGTCTGTGTGTCCCATTTCTCATCACCATGGGAAAGGTATTAGGTTCTTTTAAAATTACTGATGCTGTTGGAGGACTATAAAGATAGTCTTTTCACTTCCATAATATTTTTATTTTGTAATAATGATATTGAAATAAATTTAATTTAAATAATTCCTAAGATAAAGTTTCTTGAAAAAGACCTGAGAACATCTGATTATGCTAGATTTCACATTAAACCTCTGGAGATTCAAATTGATTGCTTTTGCTAAATCTGTTCTAAAAACAAAATCCATTATTTCCAGATAGACAGAATCCTAGAAAGACTATGAAAATCTGGCCATTTTGTCACAAAAGTTGAGGTTTTCTCAGATAACTACAATTTCATATATCTGAAAGCAAAGGATTAGAATAATGTGTACCATAGGATTTTAACATGTCCTGGTAGAAAAATGAAATTTAAGTTTGTTTTGTTTTGTTTTTTCTTCCTTCCTTCCTCCCTCTCTTCCTCCCTCTCTCTTCTTTTTCTTTATTCTAATTAGGTATATATTATAGCAGAATGCAATTTGATTCACTGTACACAAATGGAACAGAACTTTTCTTTGGTTGTACATGATGTAGAGTCACACCATATGTGCAGTCATACGTGTACCTAGGGTAATGATGTTCATCTCATTCTACCATCTTTCTTGACCATCTTTCCTCTCTCCTCTGCCCGAAGTTCCTCCATTCCTCCCATGTGCCCCACCCCACTGTCCTTATGGATCAGCAACCACTTACCAGAGGGAGCATTTGGCCTTTGTTTTTTTGGAATTGGCTTATTTTGCTTAGCATGATATGGTCCAACTCCGTCCATTTACCTGCAAATGCCATAATTTTATTCTCTTTTAATGCTGAGTAATATTTCATTGTGTATATATATACCTCAGTTTCTTTATCCATTTATCTGTTGAAGGGCATCTAGGTTGGTTCTATAGTTTAGCTATTGTGAATTGAACTGCTACAAACATTGATGTGGCTGCATCACTATAGTATGCTGATTTTAAGTCCTTTGGATATAGACTGAAGAGTGGGATAGCTGGGTCAAATGGTGGCTCTATTCCAGGTTTTCTAAGAAATCTCCATAGTGCTTTAACATTCTTATTAATGTAGATTTTGGTGACTGAAAAATATTTCCAGTTCTTTTGATATTTGACTTTTCATTTACTTAGGAACTGGAACCTCAAGTTGGTGAACAGTTGCTCCAGCTATGGGAACGCCTTCCATTGGGAGAAAAAACCACAACTGATTGACACTCAGGTTTATACCATGCTTGACTTCAAGTACTGGCAATATTTGTTACCACTGGGATGACTTTCAGATTATTTCTTTTTCTTTTTATTCTTTCAGAATTCTTAGATGTATGAGAACATCATACGTATTATAACCACTGAATGCACTGAATTTCAAAAACTGAGATAAGGTTGTTTGTCATGAGTAGGTTTTTCTGGTTTAGAGTGTTACTTCAGAATTACCATCTTAATTTATAAGAGAAAAGGATCTTCTCAGTTTTTGTAGTGACCATTGGGAATGATTATGTAATGTTAATTATATGTTTATAATTAATAAAATAGTAGTAGGTTTAACTATTTGGCACAATGGTAATTATTTTTAAAAAACTTAATTTGAAGTTAAACATTTCTTTAAAACACTTAATTACAACTTTTGACTTTTTAATGCAAGAAAGGCCTAAATATATCAGTACACATGAGCACCATTTTAGATCAGCCAACTCTTAATATTTATCATTAAAAAACAAGAAAATAAAAACAACAAAGTTCTAAAAATAGTGTGTGTTAATTAAGGGCTATTTATTTTGCCATTTTTAACCTTAAGAAAAAAGGGAGGGATATTCTTTTTCTGTGATTATGAATGCAGTTATATCTGAAGAAAGGCAGAGTTCCTTCAGATCAGAATAAGTATTAGTTTCATTCCTGTACCTGCCTATTTTATCCTGATGTACACCATACCTCTTCCTTTGTTCCTCTCATATAATGACCTTCACATTCCTCTTTTATGAGTACAGTAATTATGACCACTTTGTTTTGGTTACAGAAATTTAATTTACACAAGTTAAAAATTCAAACAGATTTATACACTTTTTAAAAGTGCTCAGCAGTTATTGGTAGTTCAGTTACTATATGTCTTTGAAACTAAAGCTCACAAGGACTACAATTCCAAATGCCTTCTTCTATTTATGTTTCAGTTTCTCCCTCTTTTGCATTTATCGTTTAGAAAGTGGAGGATTTGGAACATTTTTTTGCAAACGTGCAAATGCTAAGTCTCATATTTCTTGCTATCTCAGAGTTATTTGGTTTGATGTTTTTACCACAAGTATTTATGAAGTTTCCTTATAGACTTTTTGAAGGGAAAATAGAGGTACAGGAAAAAATGAATGAAATGTCTTTGTCACTAAACTGCACAACACAACAGATTTGATAATACTTCTCATTTGAGTCATTGCTATAAAAAGATATGATTCTTACTTAAAGACAAAAACTAATTTCTCTGGTTCTGTATTTGAGAACAAAGAAGTGAAAAATCATGGGTCACCATAAAATCTTGAGAACCCTTCTACTTTCTCTGGAAAAACATTGTATATTGGTGCATTAGTTTAGAATGTCAGCTGTGATTTTGCCTGTATTACTAGTTCTTAGGTTGTTTTTTTTTTTGTACTTGGAGACATACCTGTAAATTGAGCCTATGTGAATTATGTTCCATTGTGTATGTGTATTACATTTCTTCTCTTATTGTGTTTTCCTGATGATGAATACTTTTTAAGGTATTTACTTAGTAGTTCATAGTGTTCTAAATTTGGAGGGACTTATAAAAAATAAAGCTTGTTTTAATATTCTGTTTCCTAATGTCTAGCTCTGTATGTAAGTGATGGGTTTGTTGTTATTTAAAGTGAATACAATTTGAATGTAATTAAAATGCTGTTTTGGGAAGACATGAACTTTAAATATACTTATTAAATGAAATTCCATTGAATTATTCAGATCTTGTCATTTCTGATATTATCTAATAGAACTCAGGTAACAATGATCAATAATATTCCCCGAGATATTAGTGAATTTTTGATACCTGGAAAAATACTAAATTGTTACAGAAGGTGGTAGTTTTATATCAGTACCTGCCCCATTGCAAAATTTCAAGATGTGTTTAGTATAAAATCTTTTAAATATTAGTAAAATATTCAGAAGTAGCATTTAAGCACCTTGCACATAAATGTTAGTATCTTTCCATTCAGAAAACATGGAGCACCTGTTTGCCATGTACTTCTCATGTGTATTTTTGTAGAAAGTAGTAGTACCTAAGACAGTTGGTTTCCATCAGTCCCCATCAGTATTTGTTTCCACTAATTTACTGGGAGCAAGCAGTTCATTGTCCTTTACTGATAATAAATATTTATTTAATTTCATTTACAGTGGCATACTAAGATACATCTGGTACAGTTTTTGCTGTCCAGGAGGAGCTTATGTTCTTGTGGGTAACAATTTTATTTGGTCTAGTGTGGCACCATTAAATTGATGAAACCAAGTGTTATGACATTTAAGAGGAGGGCAGTCATTAAAAATGTCATAGTAGAATTGTGTTTGAGCATCTTTAAGAATGAACAGATTTTGTAAAAAGTTAAAACTGTAGCAAAGACTTGGAAAAAGACAAAGTATCTTAGGGAATGTATAGTTCATAATAGCTACCTTGCAAGATTTTTTTTAAAGAGTTTTACCATGTGCAATGTAGTGTATTTAAGAAAAGCCAAGAAATGATAATTAAAATTAGGGATCTTGCTTTAGTGTACAGATGGGAATACCTGATAAAAAGACTTCCTTGGCCCCCACACAGGGTCTGATTGGTAGATAAGTAATTTTGTAACAGGACTCGAGAATCTGCATGTCTAACAGATGCATCTGGTGCTGTTAATTCAAATGGACCATGGAGTATACTGAAACAGACTGATAAAGTCAAAGGTATCTTTGGATATATTTTATAGTTTACATGACATTAACCTGAAATGTACGCCATTATTTGTGCAATTAAACCATGGAGATGACTGGAATACTAAAAGTGGAGGTATTTAATGATTGCACTGACCTTGTTGTATCAAGAGGTCTGGACTTAAGTTATAATACGTGCATTTGAGGACAGACTTCAATATGAGATGTGAAAACATGCCTTTCTGACCTCTGATTTTCATTTATGAAAAGTGAAAATAGTATCTAACTTATCTGTCTCACAGGATCATTGGAAGAACCGAATGAGAGTATTTGGAAAACTATGTATGGTGTACAACTATAAGTATTTAGTGTTATTTTTTAATAGTGTCTAATACACTGTTGGCACTCAAATGTAGTAGATCCCTAACATGTAGTTATTAATTTCTTCAATAATTTCGGTGTTTGATGCATTAGTTATACCCTAGAATCTGTTGTAGGCTAAGGTATAGCAGTGAACAAATTCCTCCCCTCATGGAGCTTCCTCTATAGTGAAATATCTCTTAATGATATCTTGAATCAAGTTGTAATATATAGAAAAGTATACTATGTATACAATAATGAAAAGACTTCAAGTTCCTTTGAAATAAAAGTATGAAAGTGAAGGGGCCAAATTTGCATATTCGGTAGGCATCAACACAGAAATGATATTTAAACAATAATTTGGGGGGTTTAAGGACAGTGTCCACACCTCCTTTCACAGAAGAATTGTTCTTCAAGTAGAATACCAGAATGACTAATCCTGAAGACCAGGAATCAAACTGTTTGATAGAGTTGATTCTGCCAATCATGCTACAAAACTGGATTTGCGAACATGTTCCATCTGTGAAGATATGTCCATAAATCAGTTATTTCAGATGTTAGGCTGAAGTGTGTTCTAATGATGAAACTGTGCTAAGTCTGCTTATTAAGAAGCCTGGTTTAATTTGGGTTATCTGTTTATTTAATGAATGTTCAAAGGTCACACCTGTTCCTTCAATTTCTAAGAAAGGCAGGAAGGATAACTTGGAGATTTTATTTTGGGAGAAATGACTGTGTGTACTCAGCTTAAATCTTCCTGAATTCTACATCTGTATAATTTTTTCTTTACTCAAATACAATTTATTTGGAAGCAATGAATAATCAAAATTAAAACAGAAGTTAGGAGATTATTTAAATGTTAAATCCTTGTCTCAATTTTCTGTATAAAATATGTGAAGTACTATCAAGACACTTGAGCATAGTACATTAATGCAGACAAGCACTTATAAATACTTTAGTTTTTCTCCTATGTATTTCTGTGCACAAACATTTCTTTATCTAAGGCAACATTTTTACATGCACATTGAAATTCAGTGAATTAATGTTTGGTAAATACTTTCAAGTCTTCTGTTGTCAATTTGAAAGTTAAAAATGGTTTATAAGATTATCAATGTATTTGACACAACTCAATTCAGAAAGGTCTCATTTAGCCAGTTGAAAAAAAATGACATTAATTAATGAGAAATTAAGCCTAGAATAACAAATACATGAGTACATACTTGTGCATATATTGTGTGCTCACACAGACAATGAAGAAAAGGGCAATTTATAGTGGAAACAATTCTTTGGAGTCTTATTTTATAGTGAAAAATAACAAATTCCATTCCAGCCTGTCATGGTCATTCAGTATTAGAGATGGGCTCCCAACTTAGTGTACTGTAAAAGTTTTCCTAAGTTACCTGTGCAGAATCTTTTGGTGAGTATAAAACTGACTCTTCATATTTTAATTAGCTTCGAGATACAAGAATCTATGCATCTATCAGAAAATGCCTATTTTAGGAAATAAAAATATCTTTTCTTAGAGGTTATATAAAGAAATGGATGAATAGAGAAAATGTTTATTTAATCAAGAGTGTTTTTGTGGGGCTAGGGCTATAGCTCAGTGGTAGAGCACTTGACTATCACATGTGAGGCCCTAGGTTCAGTCCTCAGCAACACATAAAAATAAAGGTGGTGTGTCCATCTACAAATAAAAATATTTTTTAAGAAGTGTGTGTGAGTTGGCTTATTTTACACAAGGCCTGTTTTGATTGGGCAATTTAATACTGAGAATAAGTACTTATAAAATGCATAAATTATTTCCAGCAACTTCTCAAGGAAGCATTTCCTAATTTTTTATCATTCTGAACAAATAGTGGCAAAGCAGTTACTCTGTGATTAAATACTGAGGAAATGACAGGCTTCAAAAAAGTATGGGAAATCACAGCCACTCAAGTTCAAAGCTATCCTTAGCAATTTAGTGAGGCCCTACGCAACTTAGTGAGACTCTGTCTCAAAATTTAAAAAAAGGCCTGGGTGGGTATTGGCTTAGTGGTTAAGTGTCCCTGGGACAATTCCCAGTACCAAAAAGAAAAAAAAAATGGATTCCTCATGCCCTCCCCATAGTTAATTGCCCCTCAATACACAGCCAGCTTGCTGTTTGAATAATGGTATGTTATTTAAATTATCTCTGTGTCTGCTGAAAATAGTTTATGAATCTAAGATTTGGCTTAATTCTTATTGTCAAATTTGTGATTTCTAACATCAATGCACAAAAAGGAAAAGTAGTCAAATCCCACTGATAGTGTCTTTTGTCATTTTTTGTGCTATATTAGAATTGCCTTCTCATCTTGTATTTCAAGAAAATGCAAGGCATTAAATACAGGACTACTCAGAAAAGGCAGATGAATGTAACAAGGGATATTGGAAGTTTTCAGTTCCTATATTTCCTTTTTTTTTAAAACTTTCCCTTGTACCTAAATATTCATAATGAGAATTCTATTCCCTTGGATCTAGTACTGAACCATTGTATTTTGTTCTCTTAATAAGAGAAATGTATGTATGTATTAGCTAACAACTTAATTGGAAGTTATATTAAAAGCAGGTATGCTCACCACTCTACCACCAAAACCACCCAGTTGGAAGTTATTTGATTTTAGGGTTGGGATGGAAATAGCCTGTGAAATAATGCTTATTATATATAGGTTTTTATATATAAAATTGTAATTCAAAGTACTACTATCAATGATAATTTCTCATTAGGGGAATGAGAAGGACCAGAAAGAGTCATCTTGTGATTGAAAATGTTTTTGCACATAAAGACTTATTTGCAGCCAGGTGCTGTGGTGCACACCTGTAATCCCAGCGGCTCAGGAGGCTGAGGCAGGAGGATCGTGAGTTCAAAGCCAGCCCCAGCAAAATCAAGGCACTAAACAACTCAGGGAGACCCCGTCTCTAAATAAAATACAAAATAGGGCTGGGGATGTGGCTCAGTGGTCGCGTGCCCCTGAGTTCAATAACTGGTACCGAAAAAATAAAACTTATTTGCAGACAAAGCCAATGTTAAGATTTTATTGCATTTTCTACTTTTTCCTTCTTAAATTAAGGACTTCATATTTTCACAGATTTATCAGTTGCTATATTGTTCAGATTATCTGATACTTTGTTTAAAACTTAGCCACAATTCATACTTGTTCCTTCTGATTCTCTGAGCAGCTTGAAGTTCCTACAGCCATCCACTTTGTGATGTTAGGGCACAGCATTATGGTATTAACATGTATTGAACAACCCAGCCTCACTTCCACAAATTACAACAAAAGATAATGAGAAAAGAATAATCTTAAATGAGTACTTCAAGACAGATTCATTTAAGAATTTATGATCAGACTCACTCTTTGCTATTTAAAATCTTATATCCGTAGGTAGACAAAGTCTTGAAGAATGAATAAGCTTCACCCCCGAATCAGTACCTGGGAAAAAAGACCACAATTAAGCAGCTAATGTACAAGTTTGAGCATACCAGAGCACAGGTCACCACTCTGCCCCAAAGAACTATGGTTCCTCTTGTATGCAAGGATCATGCTGTTTAGTCTGTATGCTTTAGGTTCCTGGATGCACCCCTGATATTCTAGCCCAAGGTGGAATCTCCTACTTAATTAATAAAATCTCAAACTCAGTGTATTCAAAATGGTACTATTCTTTCTCCACATGTTCCATCTAAAGCACTTCTCTTTCCATTTGAGGCTTGTTCTTTTGTTTGCTCAGGCCAGAGAACTTGAAATCATCCTTGGCTTCTTTAACTCATTATTCAATTCAGTCCAAACAATCAGGAAATTCTTTTGAGTCTACCTTAAAAAATACCTAGAACCCAGTTGTTTCTTATCACATCTATCATAACCACTCTGGACTAAGCCACTATCATTCTGACCTGGGTTGTTGATACAGCTTCCTAGGACATTTTCTTTTACATCCTTTCTGTCCTACACCATGATAATCTGTTTTCAACACAGAAGTCAGTGAGCCTTTTAAAACATTAAATTGATTCATATTTCTTGCTCAAAACTCCACAGTGACTTCCCATTTCACTAAAGTCAAGGTTCTTGTGATGGCCTGTGTGATCTGTTCAACCATTATATTGCTAACGGCCATATACTATTCTCTGTTCGTTCCTCTTTCGCCACCTTTAACTACCTTGCTACACCTTGAATACACCAGGCATGTTTTCAGCCTCAGACTTGCTTTAACTTTTCACTTTGGAATGCTTTTCTCAAAATATCTGGACAAGTAGTTTTCACAATTCAGTGTTTAGTTTATTGTAAAATTTCAGTTTTTTAAGCTTTGAAATTAATGCAATGAAGTTGACTTACGTAATACAGTTCTATGAATTTTAACACATAAGCAGTTCCATCATCCCAAAAAACTCCCTGGTGATATCTTTCTGTGGCTACACCATTTCCCTACAATAAAGCCTAAAATTAGTGATCTGTTCTCTGACATTGTATTTTTCTCTTTTCGAGAATATCATATTAAATAGAATCACATAGTACATAACCTTTTGAGACTGACTTCTTTGACTTAGCATAATATCCTTGAGATTCATCCAAGTTCTTGTGTATATAGATAATTTTTCTTCAATGAAGAAGTCAAATTATCCCTTTTTGGAGATGATATGATCCTGTACCTAGAAGATCCAAAAAAACTCTACCAAAAGATAGCTAAACTAATAAACAACTTTGGTAAAGTAGCAGGCTACAATATCAACATATAAAAATCAATAGCTTTTCTATATACCATCAATGAACCTGCTGAGAATATTGTTAAAATGGCCATACTACCAAAAGCAATATACAGATTCAATGCACATCCCATCAAAATACCAATGAGATTCTTCACAGAACTAGAAAAAAAAAGTCCTAAAATTCATATTGAAGAATAAAAGATCCAGAATAGTCAAAGCAATTTTAAGGCAAAAAACAAAAACAAAAACAAACCAAAACAACAACAAAAAACCAATGCTAGAAGCATCACAATACCTGATTTCAAGTTATGCTATAGGACTATATTAACAAAAACTGCATGGTACTGGTATTAAAGCAGACGCATAGACCAAAGATACAGAATTGAAGACACGCAGACAAACCCTTACATCTACTGTCATCTGATCCTTGACAAAGATGCCAAAAACATACACTGGAGAAAGACTGCCTTTTTAACAAATGATGTTGGGACAACTGGTTATCCATATGTAGAAGAATGAAACTAGACCCTTATCTTTCAAAAATCAACTCACAATGGATCAAAGACCTCAGAATTAGACAGGAAACTGCAACTCTTAGAAGAAAACATAGGGTTAATACTCCAGCAAAAGCTGACACAGACAACAACTTTCTCCATAGGACCCCTAAAGATCAGGAAATGATGCCAAGAGTTAATAGATGGGATGGCATCAAAAAACTTCTGCACAAGAAGAGTGAAGCAGGAGGCATCACAATACCAGACCTTAAACTTTACTACAAAGCTATAGTAACAAAAACGGCATGGTACTGGCACCAAAACATATATGTAGACCAATGGTACAGAATAGAAGACACAGAGTAATGCACATAAATACAGCTGTCTCATACTAGACAAAGATGCCAAAAACATACATTAGAGGAAAGATAGCCTTTTCAACAAATGGTGCTGGGAAAACTGGAAATCCATATGCAGCAAAATGAAACTAAACCCTTATCTCTCACCATGCACAAAACTCAAAGTGGATCAAAGACCTAGGAATTAGACCAGAGACCCTGCATCTAATTGAGGAGAAAGTAGGCCCAAATCATCTTCACATCGGATTAGGCCCCAACTTCCTTAACAAGACTCCAAAAGCACAAGAAATAAAAGCAAGAATCAATAAGTGGGATGGATTTAAACTAAAAAGTTTCTTCTCAGCAAAAGAAACTATCAATGAGGTGAACAGAGAGCCTACATTCTGGGTGCAAATTTTTGCCACACGCTCATCAGATAGAGTACTGATCTCCAGGATATATAAAGAACTCAAAAAGCAAACAACTTGATCACTAAATGGGCTAAGGAGCTGAATAGAAACCTCTGAATAGAAGTTATACAATCAATAAACAAATATATGAAGAAATGTTCAACATCTCTAGCAATTAGAGAAATGCAAATCAAAACTACTCTCAGATTTCATCTCACACCAGTCAGAATGGCAGCTATCCAAAATACAAGCAACAATAAGTGCTGGCAAGGATGTGGTGAAAAAGGCACACTGAAACATTGCTGGTGGGACTGCAAACTGGTGCAACCAATCTGGAAAGCAGTATGGAGATTCCTTAAAAAACTTGGCATGGAACCACCATTTGATCCAGCTATTCCACTCCTCGGCCTATACCCTAAAGATTTAAAAACAGCATACTACAGTGACACAGCCACTTCAATGTTTATAGCAGCACAATTCACAATTGCTAAACTGTGGAAGCAACCCAGATGCCCTTCAATAGATGAATGGATAAAGAAACTGTGGTACATATACACAATGGAATATTATTCAGCAATAAAAGAGAATAAAATTATGGCATTTGCAGGTACATGGATGGAATTGGAGAACATTATGCTAAGTGAAGTAAGCCAATCCCAAAAAACCGAATGCTGAATGTTCTCTCTGATTAGTGGATGCTGATATATAAAGGGGACGGGAATGGGGAACATAGGAGAAATGGAGGAACTCTGGATAGGAAAGGGGGGAGATGGGGGGAGGGAAAGGGGAATGGGTGTAGTAAAGATGGTTGAATGAGATGGTCATCACTACCCTAGGTGCATGTATGAAGACAAAAATGGTGTGACTCTATCTGGTTTGCAACCAGAGAGATGGAAAAATTGATCTCTAAATATGTACTATGACTTGAAATGCATTTAAATAAATAAATTAATTAAAAAACTTCATAGCAAAGGAAACAATTAGGATTGTGAAGAGAAACATGGGATAGGAGAAAATCTGCCATCTACTCTTCTCACAAAGGATTAATATCTAGAATATACGAAGAGCTCAAAAACCTTTACACCAAAAAGCAAACAAAAATAAAAACAAAAACAAAACAAAACAAAAACTCCAATGAAGAAAGGGCAAATGAGTTAAACAGTCACTTCTCAAAAGAAATCCAAATGGCCTACAAATTCATGAAAAAATGTTCAACATCATTAGCAGTTAGGAAAATGCAAATCAAAAGTACACTGAGATTTCATCTTACACAGGTCAGAATGCAGTCATCAAGAATACAAATAATAAATTCTGCAGAGAATTTTGAGAAAAGCAATACTTTCACACTGTTGGCAGACTGTAAATTAGTACAGCCACTATGGAAATCAGTACAGTGGCTCCTCAAAAGACTAGGCATGGAACCACCATAAGACCCAGCTATACCACTTCTTGGTATTTATCCTGAAGAATTAAAATCACCTTACTACAGTAATACATGCTTACCCATGTTTATAGCAGCATAATTCACAATAGCAAAACTATGGAACCAACCTAGGGGTCCATCAACAAATCAATGGATAAAGAAAATGTGGTATATATGCACAATAGAATTTCATTCAGCTGTAAAGAAAAATGAAATGATGGCATTTGCAGGAAAATGGATGGAACTAGAGACCATCATGTTAAGCGAAATAAGTCAAAGTCAAGGGTCATATGTTTTGTCTCATATGGAGAAGCTAGAGAGGAAAAAGGAAAAAAAACATGGGGGCTAGATATCCTAAAAATCAAAGGGAGATCAATAGAGAAAAGGGACAAAGAAATGGGAGGCAGGGAAGGAGGAGAGAAGTGTTGGGCCAAGTGAAACTGGCCAAATTATATGGTTATGTTGTGTACATGCACAAATATGTGACAACAAATCTCATCAAAGTGTACAACTAAATGCAGCAATAGAAAACGTAGAAAAAAGAGATCTTATTGTATTGCCCAGCTGGTTTCAAATTCCTGGAATCAAGTGATCCTCCCACTTAATGCCCACCTCACCCAGTGCTGAGACTACAGGTGCATACCACCATAACTGGCTTTACTGGTTTTCTTTTTTTTTTT